>JAPKLY010001152.1:0-22224 GCA_026898435.1 Prunella vulgaris
GTACTTAGGCAGATTCATCAGGGGTTTTGGGATCTAATCAAAATACTTAGATTGTCCCAACAATTTTTCTATTGCAACACAATTTTCGTGATTTTCTTTTGGATGTAATGTTTAATTGCTACAACTGCACATATATTTGATTTAAATTTTTTATGTTTAAATTGTTTACGTATCTTTTTAATATATTTTTTTCATGTTTTTAATATTCTGATATTGTTTAATTTTTTTTATATTCAATTTTAATTACAAGTTCGCATTAAAATCATTGTGTCTGCACCATACATACCGTAAGTTATTTATAATTCTAGAAAAAATATGTTATAGAGCATAATATTGTGTATGTGTTGTGCATGTGCACATATTCTTTAATTACTTAATTTATTTGCCTTTTCAATAATTTTTTTTCCATGTTCTTAATATTCTGATATTGTTTATTTATTTTTTTGTTTAATTTTAATTACAGGTTCGCATTAAAATCATTGTGTCTGTGCAATACATACCGTAAATTATTTATAATTTCAAAAAAAATATGTTCTAGAGCATAATAATGTATACGCGTTGTGCATGTGTACATATTTTTTAATTACTTAATTTATTACCGTAATATTGTGTATGCGTTATGCATGTGTAAATCATTGACACGTATATGTTAAATTCAAGAAATCACACACATATAAATATATATATATATATATATATATATTATTAATACACGTATATGTAAATTCAAGAAATTGTAACAAAATAAATCTTATAAAATATTATGTTCTTGATTATTTTAATACTATATTTTTTATATGTTCTTGATTTTCTTTTAACATAACTATATAATAATAAAAATTTATATTATAAAAAATCATGTTCTTGATTTTTTTAATAATGTATTTTGATATGCTCTTGATTTTATTTTAACATACTTATATAATTCAAAATTTTCATACTTACGTATATGTAGAGCCGTCAAAATGTGTTGGGCCCGTTGGGCCAGCCCGCCTCGCCATAATAAAATGAGGGTTGGGTCAAATATTTCTAAGCCCGTATAGAGGCGGGCCTAGACGGGCTAGCCCGTTTGGGTTGCGAGTTTAGCAGGTCGGCCCGCCAGTGCGTATATATTATATATGTATATATATACACATTAATATATACATATTATATGATATTTTAATTAATTTTTAAATTTAAAAATTTTATTATACATTTTATTAATTATTTCCAAACAAAATAACAAATTATTGTGCTCCTCTCACAAAAAAAATAAAACTAGTAGCTAAGTTTCAAACCGATGTTGCCATAGTTAAACAATGTTGTCCCTTCATGTAGTCCTTCAGCTCTCTTTCGTAGTTAATTGTCGCTGTCAAAATGATTTTTATGATGTAATGATTGATAAATGTTGAGAGACTTTATGGTTTGTGCTAAGTTTATGTCTTAACATTATTGATTTATTTTGTGAACTTTATTTTATGAGATTTGTAATATATTTGACAAATTTTATTTTATGAGATTCGTGATTCTCGTGGCGAAATTTTAGTTATACATTTATTATGTTACTATTTTATTTAATAAATTTAGTTGAAATATTAGTTCATAATATTTTTTTTTTAAAAAGGAAAAAAATTGGGATGGCCCGATAAAACCCGCAGCCCGCCATTAAATGGGTTGGGTTGGAGTTTTTGCAGCCCGCCATATTTTCAGCTCGCCCCGCCCCGCCCCGCCAAAATGCGGGTTTTTGCGGATTTAGGCCCGCCCCGCCCCGCCGGCCCGTTTTGACAGCTCTACGTATATGTTAGCACACTCATATTTTAAATATTGTGTGAATAAGATAACCTCAAATTATATATATATGTATATATATTTATTATTGAATAAATCTATATATATATATCAGATATATTATAAATCTATATATCTATATATGTATATAAATCATTGATACACATATATGTTACATTCAAGAAATCAAGATTTATTTATTCACAATCTTATATAAATCCTTAACCCTTAAATCAAAACTCACACAACATTACAATTCTCAAATTCGATTCTTTACACCATAAGTTATTTACTCATTGTGTATGCATTTTATTGATCGTAATTTATTTACTCAAAAGTTATTATGTATGTGTCGTATACACCGTAAGTTATTTATAATTCTAGAAAAAAAAGATGTTCTAGAACATAATGTTGTGTATTTGTACATATTTTTTAATTACTTAATTAATTTATCACATTATATTTTTAAAAATAATTTTTATTTCATACCGCGAAATTCGCGGGTATACGTATTAGTGTGTATATATATATATAAACTAGATATATCAATCATGTGTAGTAGATCCGACAACTTTGACCACATGTAGATATTATATGAGTAGATATAAGTTAGTAACACGCATTTGCTCTAATTGTATCACATATTTGCTCTCAGTTTGTGTTACTATATGAGTAAATATGTGTTACTGTGGGATAAAATATATTTTTGATAAGAAAAAATATGTGTTTCTTAATTTAATCATCATTCCTTAAAAGCTAGGTATATTGATTCATGTAGTAACACATTTTTTACTATTTTATATGTGTTATTATAAGAAAAAATTATTATTTTTATACAAATAAATAAAATTTATGAAATTCTAATATTTTTTCTTATAATTACATATATACATTTTGCTCTTACATTGCATGAAAAATATTTATTTCTACGAAAATAAATGAAATATGTGTAAAAAAGTAACATTTAGTTTATTTGTAACACATATTTTGTCTTAAAGTAACATGCATTTGCCCAAATTAAAACACATCTGGGTGCGAAAAAACGTTAAATTACAAGTTGCGCGAATTTTGGAAAAAAAAAACCAAAATTCAACCCGACCCAGTTTAGACCTGCGAATTTTTTTTTAAAAATAAATATTTCTACAGTATAAATTTCAATATAACTTTTTGTCTTTGTTAAGTGTATCAAAATATTCATTAGGAGTATTAAAAGTTGGGTTCAATAAATTTATAACACTTATAACATTGAATCTAATTTTTAATATTTTTTATGAGATTTTTAATACACCAAGTCAAATATTTGATATTTTCATACAAAACTTTATTAAATTATATATTTTTATATTTAGTTTATTAAAAACTATTAACATATATACTTTATTTATGAAAATAAATTTATTCATAAACTATTATTTTACATAATTTTTTTTAAAAAAATTTGTATGCACATTAAAGTATCAAAGTATGCACGTAAGAAAAAAGATATCAATATGTATACGTCTTCTCTGTTCAACAAAATCGGCCGATGCGGTGCTGCTTTTCAAACTAACGTCACCCATCACCCCCCTCCCCCACCCCACCCCACCCGGGGTATATATATATATATATATATCATTCCATCATCTATATATCATAAAAATCATTTACAAGGGTTATAATCAGGAAGTGCAAATAATTATGGCGGATTGTCCAGGTATGATCATCCCTCCTTTTCTTTAGTTTCTAATGATTTTACTATATATATATATATATATATATATATGCCTGAAATTTCTAGTGTTACTTTGGATTTAAATCAATTTGTTTACAGATTCCTTCCAAAATATATCCAGGTGTTGATGTATGCTGCTAGATAATTAATAATATTACGAATATGTTTTTAATTAGCAAAAACCAAGCAGAGAAAACCTACCAATATTTTTTAATTGACTCTCTAATTATATATATATATATATATTATATATATAACACTTACTAAATATTCACACTTAACTATTACCAGAGACGCCTTAGAGTTACAATTCAATTTCATCCCACAATTAATTTATTAGGGTTTTTTCACAAAATGTCCCAAAAATATATTTTGGGATTTTCAATAATGTAGTCCTCAAATGTATCGATTGGTCTCGAAAATAAGAAACAACGTAGTATAATTTTGAAATACTATTTTCAAATTTGTACAATGTGAAAAAAAAAAAACTCATATATACTCTTGTGCAAAAATTTTGTACCAATTTAAAAAAAATTGTTGTACATGCATGCAGGGAAGCAATCATGGCCGGAGTTGGTGAGGGCAAAGGGGGAGAAGGCGGCGGAAGTGATAGAGAGGGAGAATAAGAAGGTGAATGCTATTGTTCTCAAAGACGGAACTCCGACGACTAGAGACTTCCGGTGCGACCGCGTTTGGGTGTGGGTCGACGACCATGGTGTTGTCGTTCGCACTCCTCGTGTTGGTTAAACAAAACTACCTTAATTTGGACTAAGTAAAGGTTATGTCATCGTTGAGGTTGGAATTATGTCATTTACCACCCAATGGAGTAATGCTACTAGCTACTTCTCTTCTCCATGTAATAAAGTTCACGTTGCCTCAATGATGATGAATAAATGAAATAACTTGTATTTGCACTAGATAATGGTGTTTATTTGATTTTATCATGGAGCACTTCTAAAAGAAATTGAATCAATTCTAACACATCATATAAATCAGTGATTTTATAACCGGACAGGTCATGACCAAAGCAGATAGACCACCAGTTTTCGGTTTAACTAGCCTATATATCCAACCATGCATTAGCATAAATTTGACCATTTTTTAATATTATTAATACTACATTGAAAAATAGAAAAATATATATTGTTGTACTTTAATTTTTTTTTTTTTTGGTTTGTTTTTTAAACATGCATGTTAACTTTTGAATTTTAAAACCATTCTTTAATTTGCATGAATTTGACATTTTAGTCCTATAACAAGTAACTTCAGATTATTTACCTGGTCATACGTCGACATGACACAATGTTATGATGTTATATCAGCCTATGACCGGATGAGTAACCTGAAATAGTAGGAAATAGGCCAAAAATTTCATATTTATTTATGTTGCAAGATAATTTTCAAAATTCAAAATTTAATAGAATGAAAATTAAAATTGTAAAAAATTAAAGGACGGAAAAATGTGTTTTTCGTAAACAAATAAAATAACTATTCACTCGTAAAAAAATGAAAAAAAAAACATCTATATGAATTTTGCATTTAAATAAACATAATAGATAGATTATTTGTGTAAAAATTACTCGAAATTCTTGTGCTTAAGTTGCTAATTACATAAGATTTCTTGAACTTTTTTACATTAAAGTGAATTAATTGAGCTTAGACAAAAAATTGAGTTGGAATGATTTAATTGTTGAAATATTAATTAAGCCAACCAATAATTAAATTTGGAAGTGAGAATTATTTGGCCAGACCCAGTGAATTAAAATTGAAAGCCTAAAACTTGGGCCCATTGGCATCATTTTCCAATTAATTTGGGGTTTTTTTTTATGAAAGGAATGCACGTGAAGGAATGAAATGGGAAGTCCACAACCATTTGTTTTGTTGACTGGTTCTGAGAACGAAACCCACACCACTCACAAGGCACAATCACTGTTTTTTAAATCGGTTGAACCGAAATCAGCCATAGAACCGGTCTGATTATCCATGAAAATCGTTTTTACGATTCAATCGAAAGGAATCGATCAAAATCGAAAAAAACCGATTAAACCGGTGAACCAACTTATTTTTATATTTTAGTTTTTTAAATTTATTTTTCTAATTTTTTATTATGTTAAATTTTAAAAAACATTTCAATCCCAAAATTAACTTATTCTACAATTTATATATTTTAAAATTTTGTAGAAATATTTTAGTATGAGATTTTACTACATATCATGACTATAATTTAATATTATAGCTTGAATTATTTTGAGTATCTTAATTTTGATTGTTAATGATTTTATTATGTTTATTTTAATATGTAATTAATAATTTATTAAAAATTAAAATAAAAATATATTTTATTTATTTTATTTTTAATTTAATATATATAATATTAAAAAAATAGACCAAAATAATTTTAATGATTACAACATGAAAACACTGGTCACAGCCTCTAATGATGATGAAGAATTGTACACTGCTACCATTAAACTATACCTCTGGCAGTTCTTTGATCACCGGAATCGAGCCGTCAACCGCCGCCGCTGGAGTCTGAGAGAAAAGCCGACGCCCAGCCACCACCTGCAATTTCGCCGGCAACCAAAAGCTTTGCACACTGCCCCTTTTTCCAATCCACAGCTACGGGATTTACAGAGCACAACAATCACCATCGCCGGAGTCAACCGCCGTTCAATGCCGGAATTTAATGGAAGACGTCCACAACCTTACACACACTTTCTACTTTCTCGGATGGCAATTTTCTGCCGTCTTTTACACACACTTACACTTAGTATTAGGTGTTTTCATTTTCTTTAATTTTCTTGCACGATATTAAAGTTTCTACTTTCAACAAGTTTAATCAACTTTACTGGGTGAATTCTAACCTTTGCTTTATTTATTTAGTTGATGTATTGAATGTTTACAAATTTTTGCATTATTATTTTATGGGTTTTATTAATTTAGTTATGGGGTAATAGTTATTAGTTTATGATTTTATTTGTGTATTTCTTGGATGATTATATTGGGCTTTAATTAATTTTCTTGTATAATGTATATATGGAAAACTTACCACAACCAACCTTTAAGATTTTACGACCCAATTTTAAGTTGGTCAGCATCTGAAGCTTAACCTAGGGGGTAACTAATAAGAAAAGAGGAGATCTGTAATTTGTGATTTTTCATATCTTGTGGTACATCTTTTTTATTGATTTGTATCCTTGTTAGAGTACGTCTTCCATGTAATCACTGGTACATAAATGGGCTTGGAGAGCCCTTATTTTTGCACTTAGAGAGCGGTTATAGAGGGCTCTCCAAGTGACAGCTCTCCAAGTGACGAGAGCTGTTATAAAACCGCTCTACAAGTAACCTCTTGGAAAGCGGTTTATAACCGCACTCCAAGCATAACCCCTACACTGCGGTTAGAAACCGCTCAGCAAGTCCTTTTTTAAAAAAAAACAAAAATTCGTAATTCATGAATATTGACAACAATTAATGAAAAGGTGATGGGGTCTACACCCAAAATAAGGAATTACTCCTTTGACCACATCAATTGGAATAAATTGGAAAAAAATAGGCAGAATGATAGATAAGAAACGCTGCTTGTTTTAGACCACTGGAAACCACCATGCTTGAAGATGTTCTGCAAATAAATGGAAACCACCATGCTTGAAGATGTTCTGGGCCTTAACCACCAAGTTTGAAGATATTCTGCAAATTAAGATAAATATAAATACTCATAAAATATTAACTAATTAATAAATTTACATCAATTCGCCAGCAAATGAAACTCTCACAAATCAAATTCAATCTTAATCAAATTCTCCCAAATTAATTTCTTCATAAAAAAGGATCTATTTACAAACAATAGGGATTCTCACACTTGCAGGAGAAATTAAATACTTCCCTTCCCTCATATAATACAAGATCCGAATTAATCTTTTAAATTTCCCAAAAAAATTGCTCCCCTCACTGTAACAAAAACAACTTTGAACAAAAAATTTCTTAAAATAATTGAGCATGTTTGAGAAAAATCAGAAAATGGCAAAGCTCCAAATGCATATCATGAGAAATTAAATACTTCCCTCGACTATCCAGATGAAGATGCCGACAATGGAGGGCGACGAAGGCAAAGGGGGAGCCCAGCACAGAGCAGCGGCACGATTGTGTGCTTCGGTTTCAGATCTGCAGCGGTGCGATTGTGTGCTTCGGTTTCAGATCAGGATGCGGCTTCGAATCTGCCGCAAAAATTCTGGCGGAAATCGACTGTGAGATTCCAGACGGTTGTGTGCTTCGGTTGCAGATCTGGCGGAGTGGAACGAAAAGGAATAAGAATTAAAAGAAAAGTTTCCTATTCTAAAACCCTAAAATCTACTGCTTCTGTTCTCTCCAAATGAGATATTTATAAATATATGCCAACTTCCTAATTATCTCAGCAAATGGGCTTAAATAATAAAAAGAAATATTGGGCTTAGACAATTGATAAATAGAAAAACTTGGCCCAACTCCTTTTCAACCTAATTACCGACCAAGTGAAAAAGAGGCGGTTGTTTCCAGCGGTTCTCAGCGACAGTGTTTGGGCAGGCTGTGTGCGACGAGATTCCGGAGATTGCTGCGTGGATCACGGCCGACGGCGTGAAATGGGACCTGTTGCAGGCGGTTGATTCGATGGGATTTGCGACGGCAAGGATGCGGCGTTTCTGGTGTTGGCGTCGTACAGTGGATAGGGATTCGTCACGCACCAATTTCCGGCGTCTGCGAATTAATGAGTGGCGGAGATGGGGATGAGGATGAATATATTCCTCGATCTAGTTGGGGGAGAGTGCGTAAATATTAACTAGATCGAGGAATAAGAAAATGAAATTGGGGGAGAATATATTACCTAGGTTTAAAACCACTTGCAGTGCGGTTTTTGACCGCTCTCACTCAACCACTTGCAGTGCGGTTTTTGACCGCTCTCACTTAACCACTTGCAGTGCGGTTTTTGACCGCTCTGACTTATAGAGCGGTCGAAAACCGCTTTAATTAAAGTGATTCCGAATCCTTTTTTTTTTTTTAAATTCTTAATAAACTGCATTTTACTTGTAGAGCGATTAATAACCGCTCTACAAGTGTTTTTTTTTTCTTGTCAAAACCGCTCTCCAAGTGCTCACTTGGAGAGCTGTTTTGACAAGGGCTCTCCAAGTAGAGCTCTGCAAGCCTCAATGTGTAGTAGTGAATATTGCACGGTACAATATATGCCTAAAAAGGAAATTTTTGAAAACTCGCGGGTCGCTTTGGTATCCGGGTCAAAATTCCATAATTCGCGGATCATTCCAAAAACGCAAAATTATATACATAATACAAAGTTTCATATTTAAGACATAATTCTTACAGTAACACAGATTTAATCATGCAGTAGTACATTTTTATTCATGTAGTAACATATAATGCTACTTACAGTAACATAATTGTATTCTTATAGTAAAATCATATACATAATACAAAATGACACAATTTTATTAGAAAACACAATTTTATTCGCATAGTGTGGTAAAACACTCTTTTAGTAACACACTTTTCTTAATACAGTATCGAAACACAAATTTAAACATATAGTAACAAAGTTTTGTTCATATATAGTAACATATAATACTTCTTATAGTAACACAGTTGTCTTAAGACATATTTCTTGTAGTGTAAAAAAATCATACATATTTAAGACATATTTCTTGTAGTAACATAGATTTAATCATGCAGTATCACATTTTTATTCATGTAGTAACATATAATTTTTCTTACAGTAATACATTTTTATTCTTATAGTAACATCATATTCTTATTACAATAAAACAATTTTATTCATATAGCTAGTATTAAAATATTCTTCTTATAGAAACACATTTTTCTTAATACAAAATATCACATAATATAAATTACTATGTTAATATATGTATTACTATATGTTCAAATTTTGTATACTACAAGATATCATTTATAATACTACTTCTCAAAACAATATTTTCGTATTAATGTGATGGAAATCGCCTGAGAATATCGTTTGATAGAAGAAACGATTGCCAGAGAATTTCGTATGAGAGAAGAAACCGATTGCGCAAATCAAAAAAAAATAATTGAAAGCCGAGGAAAAAACTGACGAAGAAAAAACGATTATCAATATATATCCTAGATCCGAATTGTAAAATGAATTGTGAAAATGAATCAATGCACGAAGTGGATTTTGTACAGTATTGCATATGAGAATTTGCGATCCTTGTTATTTTTTTATTGACCAGGCCAAATATATCTTAACTTTTCCAATTTATTACCAAAAGCAAAGGAAAACCAAAACAAACACCCCTAGAAATTAAAAAAAAAAAATTGACAAAAGATAAGATCTAGTTAGGCCGACCTAAATTTTCAAAAAAGAAGTTAGGCCGATCCAAATTTTCCAAAAAAAGAAAAGAAAAGGTTAGGCCGATTTAACTAAACCCTAATCTAAGTAAAATAATAAAGGATTTAATTTGTAAAATAATTGTATGCAAAAATTTGTATGAGACCATCTCATAATATGAGATCGACTGAATTAAAAAAGCGATAGAGATAATAAAATGTGGCAATATTTTTAAAAAAAAAAATGATGACTCACTTTTTACAAAAATATTATCACTTTTTGTTAAAAAAAAGTCTAAAGTAATATTTTGTTAATTAATAAGTACTTCCTCCGTCTATGAAACTATTTCTCATTTCATAGTTAGCACGAAATTTAATAAAAAATAGTATTATATTAAAATGATAGATAAAGTAAGAAAAAATGAGAATATAGTGGGGCTCAAATTTTTATTGTGAGTATGAGTTGTTTCCAAATAAGGAAATGAGAAAAAGTTTTATGGATAAACTAAAAAGAAATGTTGAAAATACTCATCTAAAAGTCTTGAACTTGTAAAAGGTATGAAATCAATTCATTTATTTAATTTCCCTAACACTCTCATTCACTTATTGACTGAATTTTCAATTTTCCCTCTTTGTGGAGGCCCAATAAGAAGACAGTATAATATGAGTAGAGTTGCTATTAGAGGGAATCGAATACAAGACATTGGACAAATACGAACTCACAGAAATATGAATAGAGTTGCTCACAGCGGAAATCGAACTCAGGACATTCGGCTTGTCTAAACTCTGATATCATGAAAGAATTTCATCTCATCTAAAAGTCAGAACTTGTAGAAAAGTGTTAGAACCAATTCATTTATTAACAGGCTTCCATTGTCAAACGTCCATTAATACTACCTAGCTACCCCACCATATTACTATTAGTCTATATATATATGCAAGTACATATTTGGTTCCGTGCACCATCATAAAATCACTCACCATGGAGTTAGTGCAAGTGAATATGTCGCCTTGTCCTACAGGCAAAAAGCACTTTCCCTTTACTTCTCCTTTACATCATTTCTTTTTACTTATTGCTATTTAATTTTTCAGTTTAACTATCCGATCACATATTTGATGGAATTATAAATAAACTTCATCCCACAATTTTTTATATTTTCTATTTAATTAGTCCCACAATTTACCATTTTGTCCAATTTTCGCCAAAAACTTATAATTAAGCGACGCGGTACGGCATCGCCTAAAAAATATTGTAAAGGACACCGTGGGGTGCAAATGACTGTGAGAATATTGATTTTATTTTCAAACGAAAATTGGTCCAACTAGTAAGTTGTAGGACTAAATTTAGTTTTTGCGACGGTCAATATTAATCGCTAAATTGTCACGCTATAATTTTATTGACGGACAACTGAAGGTCACTAAGTTATTTTGATATTAAGGACTGCTTTCGGTCGTGAATTGCTCAATTTTGACCAATAGTCAACATCGGTCGCTAATTTTTTATCCCCAAACACGAGTTTTTTTGTAGTGTGCATGCATGTCTTTAGAAACCAAAGTATATATATATATAAAGTTATGGTACGTACGTGCAGGGAAAAGAAGTTAGCCGGAGTTGGTGGGGGAAACCGGCGAGATGGCGGTGGAAGTGATAAGGAGGGAGTGTCCCAATGTGATTGTGGGCTTCGTGAGATTCGGAAGTCGGTGGACCTACGATTACCAGTGCGGCCGTGTTCGGGTTTTTGTCGATGAGAATGGTATTGTCGTTACTACTTATATATGTTAAAAAGAAAGATGACGTCACCCTTAAAACTGTTAAGTCATACATCATACTAGATCAAACTACTTGCATGCTATTACTCAAAAAAAGATAGAATTAATCTTAATTTTAGGGTATAATTTTATCTTTTAAAGTAATTTCAATTAGATTGATAAGTATAATGTATTTAACAATTTTGGAGGTGCAAATATTAGCTCCACTCTAAAGAATTAAGTACATGATTATTATCATGTATAATGTAATATTTGAATAAATTACCATGCACTAGTGTTACTATTGGTCTTGCCAAATGTAATAAAACTCACGTGTATTGATGATAAATAAAATACTACTTTGCATATATATATATATATATTCTCAATACATGATTTGCTTTTGTCTTGGGCCATGTAATTAAGCTCATGCATCTTGCTTTACAGCATTGATAATAGTTTTTAACAATATATAGAATGGATATGGGATAAATGTTCGTAAGATGCACTTAAATAACTTAAAACAAAAACAATTAATATATCAATAAAGTTTGTCTTTATAAATATTGGTCATTTCCATTCATAAATATTATTATCAATCAGCCATGCATGCATATATAGCTGTGGTAATCACAGTACGTCCCAAAGAATACAGGGACCATGTTCTACTTTTTAAAATGGGATCTCAAACGTAAGTGGTTGAAGCTAAATACTTAGACAAAATTGAACAATTATCGACATAAAAAAAATTTGGCTGTTAAACACCATAAATTTGGTGGCTTTTTGAAAGAAAAATTAATTATGATTAAATTGAGAAGTAAATTAAATACAAGATTTTTTGCTCGAAATTTTTTCTTGATGTTGATACAGAGAATAGAGAGAATTAAAGAGAAAAGATAAAATTAAGATGCGAGACAATTAAAAAAGGGGGAAGAAGAGATGTGTAGATGTAGTATTCTTTTTTGTGCATTTACAATAGTATATTTTATAATTTCAATAAGGCTCAATTTGGATGGTGAATTTGAAAATAAATGTATTTAAAAAATATATATGTAAGAAAGCATATATTTCAAGTTAAGAGATAGAGATGACATGGTTTTGTAGAGAATAGGGAAGAGGAATTTCAAATGACATGGTTTTGAAGAGGATTTAGAATTCCTCCATTTTAAATATAACTCATATATATGAATTTGTAAATTCCTGGAGAGAGTGATTATTTGTGAAAATCTATGGATTTCAAATCCATCTATCCAAATGGAGACTAAGATTTATTGATATTAATAAAATAAAAATCACAAGATTGGACATTGAGACCCTATAACATGTCAATGGATACACTTGCTAAAGAACAGGTTTAATAACCACATGGATAATAGTAAGGGGAGAGAGTGTTGTGCACTCAATGCCAAGCCTCAATGCCTCAATGCCATCTTTTTTTATCATCGATCATTAGACGAGAATGGAGGTTATTGAGATCGCAAGCTTCGATGCCATCTTTTTGGGTGAGGCGGAAGAAGAGGTTATTCACTACTACAAAAAAGGGCTTGGAGAGCTCACAAATTTCCACTTAGAGAGCGGTTAAATGAGCTCTCCAAGCGAAAGCTATGCAAGTGAAGAGAGACCTAGAAAGCGGTTCTAAAACCGCATTGTAAGTGTATTCATTATTTTAATATTTAACTTGGAGAGCTGTTTTTAACCGCTCTCTAAGATCATTTTTTTATAAAAAAAAATTATTTTTTTCTGCAAATTTTATTTTTCTCAAACTTCTCTGTACTTCAAAAACTAAAAAAAATTAACAAACAAAGTATGTGTAAATTACCATTACAAGCTCTGTCACAAAACAAGAATTCGACATCCATTTTCAAGAACCAACAAATTAACAAAGTATGTGTAAATTACCATTTTTCTTTTTTTTACAGACATTTTCAAGAACCAACAAATCAAATCATTAACATTTTGAAATATAATACACAAATCAAACCACATCTTCAAGACACAGCAGTGTTTGAAAAAAAAAAAATTCCTCAGTCTCATATAATCACTATATCCATTCACCTGGTACAATCACTGTATATCAAAACCAAAAAACACATACAAATTAATAATGGATACATACGGTTCAGATCTACGTCGTTTACAAACGTGCGATTCCAAACGGCGGCCTTCCACGGGCGAAGAGCGACGGCCTCCAACGGTGAAAGCGGCGGGCGGCCTTCCGCGACGAACAGAGGCGTGGGTGTGTCGTCGCCTGCATCACCGTCGTGTGGGTGTGCCGTCGCCTGCATCACCGTCGCGTGGATGTGCTGTGCGTCGCCATCGAGGCGCCAGCGTGGGAGGCAGAGCAGAAGGCAGTAGGGAGAGTGGGCGGCCGCGGCTGAAGGAATTTTATTTTGAAATGAATGAAAATGAAAGAAGGTTAGGTTAAAAAGTATTCAATTGCGCCTGTGCTGAAAGCCCATAACGGTTTTCCACCGCTTTCAACTTCATAGCGGTTTTAAACCCGCTTTCTAATATATTTTTTTATTTTTTTAATATTTTTTCTGTTAAAGCGTTTGTCAACCACTTTATAAGCATGTTATTATTATTTTTTTCAATGAGCTCTCTAAGTAGAGCTATGCAAGCTCTTATTTGTAGTAGTGATTGGAATCATCATGTGCACGTTCACCCATATATTATAGTTTATATAGTGGATTATTAAAAATTATATTTTAATGTAAATTATACTATATATATACATTTAGTGTTTTGTTGTTAAATTATTTTACAAAAATGAATGTTGAAATGAAATTTAATTTATTACAACGTAAATAAATTGTAATTATAATTGAAAGATAAATATATAGTGTATTTAAATATTAAAACATTAATAATTCCACAAATAGAAGTCACTCGAATAAAATAAATATTAATAATTACAAATTTAAAAAAACTTTCTCATAAACGACATTTGCTATATTTAAAGATAATCAAGAAAGATTTAAATTATAAAAATTTATTATTATATAAATATATTAAAAAATCAAGAATATATTAAAAATATAATATTATTAAAAAAATTAAGAATGTAATATTTATAAAATTTATATTTTGTTACGATATTTTGAATTTACATATACGTGTATCATTGTTTTATATATTTTGAATATATCTTTATATTATATAAAGACGAAGTTATAAAATCAACTAGTTGAATCCTCGATTTCAAAATTCAACAGTTCTCATTAATTTTGACATAAAAAAATAATCTTGACCTTATATTTTAAGTGTTTTAATCTTGACCATACATTTTAATATTTTATAAATATGTATTTTTATATAAATCTTATAAATATATTCATAATATCAAATCATATATCTGATTTTTTAGTCTCAACCGTTCATCTTAATTTCTGTACTTTTATAAATTTTAACTCTATAAATATTATTATTCTCATCTTTAATCTTATTTTTTGTGCGTCTCTTGCTTCTTCTTATTTCTCTTCTAACATTCTTATTTATCGTATTCTAATATTTGAATTGTTAACTTATATTTTTATATTTTTTTAGGTTCATATTTTACATCTAATAATTTGGTGAAATAATATTTTTTCTATTGCTACACAATTTCGTGGTTTTCTTTTGGAGGTAATGGTTTTTGTGGTTTTCTATTTGATTTAAAAAATTTATGTTTGAATTGTTTATTTGTCTTGTTAATGTTCTTTTTTTTGTAGGTTCGTATTTACTTCTAATAATTTGACAAGATACTACTTTCTTCAGTAAATATAATACTGAAAAAAAAGAGATTTAATGTATAACATGTATAACCCACAAAAAATTAATTCAATCAAATACGTCGATCCCTCTTATACTAATTTTTGTTTCATATCGCGAAATTTGCGGGATACATACACTACAAAAAAAAAGGGAATTTAAAGAGGGCAATGGTGAGGGAATTAGTGAGGGATATCAATTTAAAGAGGGTATTAACGAGGAAAAAAAACCCTAGTTAAAATGTTCCTCGCCAATAAATAGCGAGGGTTTTAAAAAGGGGAAAAAGAGACGAGGGTTTTAACGAGGTAATAAAAAAGACAAGGGCAGGGGCACCCTCGTCAAATCCCTCGCCCAGTTAACGAGGGATATATTTCCCTCGCCTTCTGCCGCAGCCCAACTAACGAGGTCAAATCCCTCGCCCAGTTAACGAGGGATATATTTCCCTCGCCTTCTGCCGCAGCCCAACTAACGAGGGATTATTCCCTCGCCTTCCGCCGCCATTAGTTAACGAGGGATATTCCCTCGCCATAATCCCTCGCCATTTAATTTTCATTAAAAAAAACAATGCTTGGGAATTGAAACCGGGCACCCCCCATCCCCCCACCTTCAGCATTATATAGGCGATATTTTCGCCCCAGCGAGGTTCGAACCTATGACCTCTCCGTTGGAGAGAAAGTATGTTCAAGGCGCCTACCGTTTGAGCTAGGCTTGATATTCGTTATACTATTCAACTATATTATATATGTATTATATATATATATTGTATTTGGTATTTATATTATTCATTTATAACATATATTTAAATTCTTTATTGTATATCTAACTATTCAATTATTATAAATAGATATAAAATTAAATATTATTATTGAAAATTAGTTTAATGAATTAATTTTTATTAAAATACTAAAATAATTATTTTTGTATTTTTTACATATTTACATTTCTTGATCATTTTAATTAAATTATAAAATAGTTATGTGTATAATTTTTTCACTATTTATTAATTAATATGAGGACATACATACATATTTATTTTATTGTTCTAATTAAAATATTCCCCATAAAAGATATAGAATAATCACATTTGTAATCTTTTTCACTATCTAATTTATTTACACTAGTATGTATATTTTATCGTTTTCAATATTTTTCATAAAGTTATAAAATAATCATATTTCTAAAAATATAATAACGTAGAGAGCCAATATATAATATTCGATAATAGAGATCTAATATAATAGCCGATGTCGATAATAGTTATTGTCTCTAAAACAAACAATATTTGAAAATTCGACCACCTCTAGGAATTATTCATAAACCCTAAACAAGTCACAAAATATCAGTCAAACAAAATATCGATTAATACTAAAACATAAACGTACACAACAACAAACTTAATTAATTAATTAAATCGGAACGCACATTCTACAGCAAACAATACCAACAATCAACCCATACTCCAATATCCACATTATAATTAGATCGAACATCGATCAAATTAAATATTCATCATATCTATATATATAATCCATATAAACATGCACTATATTAATAAATGAGAAATAAATTAATTTTTAATTAAACAATATATACATATGTATAATTATATATACTCAATTAAACTAAATTTTAAAATATATTAATAAGAATAATTAATATTCATAAATAAAATGAATCAATTACTTAATTTTAATTATAATATTCTACACACACACATATATATATATTATAATTATTAATAACCGTATTTATATAGCTAGCAATAAATTGTAAATGAAAAATTCATTTTAATTCGTGTGCATTTATTTAATTAAAATTAATTATTAAATATTATTAATTAATATATATAATCATATAAAATATTTAAATATGATAATTATAATATATAATAACAATATTATAGTATATATATAATTTATATACAGTTACGTGTATATATATATATGTACAATATATATATATAAATTGTTATGGTGTATATATATATTTATGTAGAGATTTACACAAAAATTAACTAGGGAATTGGCGAGGGAAGTGGGTCCTCGTTAATTAAAAATTGCATGCGCCTGACACAATCTTAGCCTTGCCGAGGGAAAAGTGCTCGCCAGGTAACGAGGGAAGTGGGGGGCCCTCGCCTTTGACCAATTTCAAAATGCCGAGGGATTATTCCCTCGTTAATTAGTGGGGGGTGGGGTCCCTCGTTAAAACCCTTGCCATTTCAAGAGGGTTTAAATTTCCCTCGTCAAAACCCTCGGTATTAACTAGCATTTTAATTTCCCTCGCTAAATCCCTTGTTAGATTATCCCCTCGTTATTTCCCTTTTTATTAACGAGGGATATTTCCCCCTCTCTAATAGCCCTCATTAATTGGCCATTTTTTTGTAGTGATACTAGTATACACATATATATCAGATATATAAATTTATAATGCTCTGATATATATGTGTATATATTTAGTAAGGGGGCGCTTGGCTCGAATTATTCAATGGTAATGGGAATGAAATTTGATTTTTCTTTTTTACCCTCACATATATTGAATGAGTGACTGTGTTTATGGTGGTTACAACACTAGTGTTGTGCTCCAATATTGGAAAAAGTTACAATCAAGAAAGTTGTTGGTTACCTTATTAAGATGAGAAATAGTTAATCAAATAGGGGTAATGATTACCTTATTAAGGAGAAAAATCAATGTTGTGTACCATGTTTATTCTCATTACCTACTATAATTACTATATATATATATATTTTTTTTTCATTCCCATTACCATTGAAAACTTTTAATACCAAGCGCCTCTTAAGGTCCTCAAAAGAGGACTACAACATAGTCCGAGATCGCCAAACCTCGGCGACAATTGGTCTCAGCGACACTTAACGCTTCTTCGCCCTCACCTCCTCCTCGGATCATCCCGACACCAATATTAGAGTCCCTGTCTTATCCACACATTTGTATCAGTTAATCTTAATGAATCAATTTACTAATCCTAATGAATATCTGTATAAATATATAGATATATATATTAAACTAATCAAATAATTAAATTATTAAAATGGTCCATTTGAATAATTACAATTAAACATAATCCACTAAACAGATTCAAGAAAACATCATAATCAACTAATTATATTCTCAAATAATTATAAGTAAACATAATCACATGTATCTAATTAATAATTAAACATGCATATCAAATAGTACATAGTCATATAAAAAGATATATTAAACCGTTAAAATTGAGTGAACTACGTAGAGGGTGATGAATTGGATAATTTAATTGAGATATTTTATTCGGTGGCTTTCTTCTCTCTCAATTTCTTTCATAAATGGGGCATGCAGATTGGCTAAAAATTAACCTTTAAAGGCAAAAGAATTAGTAGTTGCTAAACACACTATTTAAACAGTATTTTTCAACCACACCGCTAGTTCAATGATCGTCAAGCGGTCCTAAATTAAAATTCCACCTACGCAGTCGCTAAGTTGTGCACTACTTTAATAACCGCACCATATAGAGACGGGTCAAAGGTTCGGATTAGCGACAATCTTGAACTAAAATCCTAAGATCACTTAGGCGGTCTCGGTCGTTGAACTGAAGGTACGGTTTAGCGACCGTCATCATAAACAGGCGTAATTAGCCGTGCGACCGTTTTTCTAAGTCATACACTAAATTCATTGATATGCAGCAACCGGTCCATTTATCGGTCGCTAATTCATGAAATTAGTGACCGATTTATTGGCGTAGGTTAAATTCAATCGCTAGTACATGAATTTTTGTATATTTAATATTCTAAGGGCTCATTTGGTTCGTAAGATAAAATTATCTATCCGTCGAAAACATGCATATTTTCGACGGATAGACAGTTTTATCATACGAACCAAATGAGCCCTAAGGTGGTAACATAACCGAAGAAGTTGTATGTGTCATGCACTTGCTACATTCATTACCTCCGGACAAGCCTCTCTTGCTTTGTGATAACAAAGTTGTTGTCTTTTCCTAAGTCAAAATCCTTTTACTCATAATTCGTATTTGGTTTAAAGAAAAAATTATATATATATATATATATCGGTTCAAAACATGCATGTTTTTGTGGATGAATACTTTTATTTTTTTAAACCAAATATAATCTTAGAATTTATTTATTTTAATTGAAAAATAAAATTATTAATTATCCGCTCAAAATATATATGTTTTGAACGACAGTATAGATTGTCACTTCATTCGAAAGCTTGTCTCAGCTGTAGTCGATTGATTATACATTTTGTGCCTTCCGGTCTTCTAATTGCTGACATTTTCACGAAAAAACTTACCACAACCAACCTTTAAGATTTTACGACCCAATTTTACGTTGGTCAGCATCTGAAGCTTAAGCTAGGGGGTAATTTTATTGATTTGTATCATTTGTTTATTGACCAGGCCAAATATATCTTAAACTTTTTGTAGAGTCAACAATGATTGTTTGAAATCAATTGGAATAAAGAAATTGAAGAACACCAAGATTTACGTGGTTCGATCAGAAATTATCTACGTCAACAGATGAGGGCACCTCTCTCACTAATCGATGGAAGATGATACAGATTACAAGTATTTGTTCTCTCAGAGTATATGATCGGTCTATTTTTCGTCCTATCCCTCTCTATACATATGTGCGTATATATATAGGAGTATGGAATCCCTAATTAATGCTAGTGATCGTAACCACCTAACAAGAAAACTGCTACAGTTACAACTGAAAATGAATAACTGTCAGAACCCAACGATCTTCAGTTTTGATTCTGTTAAACTGATCACCCGTTGTCCAATTTGGAAGTTTAAACTGCTTCGTAACCGATCCTGAGTTAATTCCTGACTTCGGAGTCAGTATGCTCTTTCCTTGTCTTGTCTGTCTTGTCTGCTGATATGATATGTCCTCAGCTGAGTCTGAGTACTCAGCTGATATCATCAGTAGACCTTTTGTCCTGATCTGACCAGCTGACCTGACCACCATCAGCTGACCTCCTCAGCTGACTCCGCTGATATCCCAGATGACTTTTAGTAGACTTCTTAAACGATCTCAGCTGACCTCATCAGGTGACTAACCATCAGCAGACCTATCAGCTGACTTCCTCAGCTGATAGTATAATGTTCAGTTAATCAGCAGTACTTGCTCATCTGATCTTAATTTCACTTTCTTTGCACCCATAACAATTCTCCACCTCAAAGTAAGTGAGATGCCTCCACCTAACCTTCACATCATAGTAGTATTAAGGCACATCCCATGACTGTACCTTAACCAGATCCAAACAGTACTTGAACTTAGAACTTGGTATGACTTTAGTCAGCATATCAGCAGCATTGTCATCAGTAGATACCTTTTGTATTGTGATCACCTTCTTTTCCACCACATCCCTCACAAAGTGAAGCCTCACATCAATATGTTTAGATCTTTCATGAAAGACCTGATGCTTGACTAAGTGAATGGCACTCTAATTATCACATTTCACAGTAACTTCATCTTGCCTGATTCCAAATTCCCTGATAATGCCATTCAGCCACATAGCCTCCTTTACTGCTTCTATCACTGTGATGTACTCAGCTTCAGTGGTTGACAATGTAACCACTGACTGTAATGCAGCCCTCCAACTGATGGTTGTGCCATATAGTGTAAACACATATCCAGTCAGAGACTTTCTTGTATTTATGCTTCCAGCATAGTCAGAATCTACAAAACCTTGTAGAGGTTGCTTGTCCTCCTGAGTCCTCTCAAATAGTAGTCCCAAATGTGCTGAACCTTTCAGATATCTCATTATCCACTTGAAAGCTTCCCAATGTGCCTTTCCAGGATTAGCCATAAACCTGCTGACCAAGCTCACTGCATGAGCAATATTAGGTCTGCTACAAACCATGGCATACATTATGCTTCCAACTCCATTTGAATAAGGTATCTTGTTCATCTGAGACTTTTCCTGATCACTCTTGGGACATTGATCAGCTGATAATTTGAAATGTTGTCCAAGAGGAGTAGAGACTGATCTTGACTCATGCATATTGAATCTTCTCAAGATTTTCAGTATGTACTCCTGCTGAGTCAAGAACATCCTTCCAGCTGACTTGTTCCTGATAATATCCATACCCAGAATTCTCTTAGCACTTCCAAGGTCTTTCATGTCAAAGGTTGAACTGAGCTTATCCTTCAGTTTCTGAATTCTTCCAAGACTTTTGCTAGCAATTAACATATCATCCACATAAAGTAATAGATATGTCAGTACCTCTGAGCCTTGCTTTTCCAAGTACACACAGCTATCATACTTGCATCTGCTGAAGCCTATTGACACCATGAAGCTATCAAACCTTTTATACCACTGCCTTGGGCTTTGCTTAAGTCCATACAAAGACTTCTTCAGCAAACATATCTTTCCTTCATTTTCTGATAGTATGAAACCTTCAGGCTGCTGCATATAAATGGTTTCTTCAAGCTCTCCATGTAGGAATGCAGTTTTGGCATCCAGCTGTTGTAATTCCAGTCCATCCTGATTCACCTTAGACAATAAGATCCTTATTGAGCAGTGCTTCACAACTGGTGAGAACACTTCATTGAAGTCTATTCCTTCCCTCTGAGTAAATCCTCTTTCAACTAACCTTGCCTTATATCTGAACAGCTCCTGTCCATCTGACCCAATTTCAGACTTTTTCTTGAATATCCATCTTGAGCTGACAACCTTCTGCCCTTTTATTCTATTCACAAGAACCCATGTGTGGTTCTTCTCAAGTGAATTTAACTCCTCTTTCATAGCTGAAATCCACTGATCTTTATCCTTCCTTGTCACTGCATCAGCATAAGTTTCAGGGTCTTGATACTCTACTTCTTCTGCTACTGATAAGGCATATGAGATCATGTCAGCTTGCCCAAACCTGATTGGTGGAT
>JAPKLY010001152.1:42224-63291 GCA_026898435.1 Prunella vulgaris
TAGTGTTACTATTGGTCTTGCCAATGTAATAAAACTCATGTGTATTGATGATAAATAAAATACTTTGCATCTATATATATATATATATATTCTCAATAATTTGCAAAGTCGTTCAAACGGACCCTACATAAAGAGAACACAGCGCCAGAAAATATTTATCAAAATAAGAGGCTCTTGAAGGATATGAGTTTAAACATGCATATCAAATAGTACATAGTCTTGTATAAAGATATTTATACCGTTATAAATGAGTAAACTTACTATTAATGCGTAGAGGGTGATGAATAAGATGACGTAATAGGGATATTTTATTCGACGACAGGGTGGCGACGGCAGCGACAGCAGTGGTGGCTTTCTTCTTCTTCTCTTTCGATTTCTTTCATAAATGGGGCAGATTGACAAAGAATTAGGCTTTAAAGGCAAAAGAATTAGTGGTTGCCACAAATGGTTGCTAAACACACCGTTTAAACAGAATTTTTCAACCACACCGCTAGTTCAATGATCGTCAAGCGGTCCTAAATTAAAATTCCACCTACGCATTCGCTAAGTTGTGCACTACTTTAATAACCGCACCATATAAAGACGGGTGGTTTACGGTGAGATTTTTAACGAGGCCGAATTAAATCTATCATCTCGCCCGCACTCCCGGGTTGTGAGAGATTTGTTCTTGTTTTTTCTTTTTCTCTTTATCAATAAAATTATTCGCCATATAGAGACGGGTCAAAGGCTCGAATTAGCGACAATCTTGAATTAAAATCCTAAGATCACTTAGGCGGTCTCTAAACCGCTTGAACTGATGGTACGGTTTAGCAACCGTCATCATAAACAGGCGTGATTAGCCGTGCGACCGTTTTTCTCAGTCATACACTAAATTCATTGAAATGCAGCAATTGGTCCATTTCGGTCGCTAATTCATGAAATTAGTGATCGATTTATTGGCATTTTGGTTAAATTCAATCCCTAGTACGTGAATTTTTTGTAGTGTCATGTATATTTAATATTCTAAGGCGGTAACATAACCCAAGAAGTTGTATGGATCATTGCTTCAAGAACTACATTCATTACCTCCGGACAAGCCTCTCTTGCTTTGTGATAACAAATTAAAAACTGTTGTCTTTTTTTAAGTCAAAATCCTTTTACACATAAATTATGAGGATATATTTGGTTTAAAGAAAAAATTATCTATATATATCGGCCAAAATATGCATGTTTTTAATATGGATGGATAATTTAATTTTTTAAAATCAAATACAACCTTAGAGTTTGTTTATTTTAAAGAATAAAATTATTAATTATTTGCTCAAAATATTTATATTTTCGACGAATATATAATTTTTATCTTTAAAGCAAACACACCTTTTGTATAGATTACCACTTCATTCGAAAGCTTGTCTCAGCTATAGTCGATTGATTATACATTTTGCGCCTTCCGGTTTTCTAATTGCTGACATTTTCACGGAAAATTTACCACGACCAACCTTTAAGATTTTACGAGTAGTATATCTTTTTTACTGATTTGTATCCTTGTTATTTGTTTATTGATCAGGCAAAATATATCTTAACTTTTCCAATATATACCAAAAGCAAAGGAAAACCAAAACAAACACCCCTAGAAATAAAATAAAAAATTGACTAAAGATAAGATCTAGTTAGGCCGATCTATTTCCAAAAAGAAGTTAGGCCCATCTAAATTTTCCAAAAACTTATGTGAGACCATCTCATAATATGAGATCGACTGCATTAAAAAAGCGATAGAGATAATAAAATGTGACAAGTTTTTTTTTAAAGAAAATAATAAGTCACTTTTAACAAAAAATATTATCACTTTTAATTATTAAAAAAAGTCTAAAGTAATATTTTGCTAATTAATAAGTATTCCCTCCATCCATTATTAATTTTTTTCTCATTTCATAGTTGGCACGAGAATTAATAAAAAATAGTATTATATTAAAATGATAGATAAAGTAAGAAAAAAAATGAGAGTATTGTGGGGCTTAAACTTTTATTGTGAGTATGAGTTGTTTCCAAATAAGGAAATGGGAAAAAATTTTGTGGACAAACTAAAAAGAAAAGTGGAAAATACTCATCTAAAAATTTGAACTTGTAAAAGGGTGTGGAATCAATTCATTTATTTAATTTCCCTAACACTCTCATTCATTTATAGACTGAACTTTCATTTTCCCTCTTTGGGGAGGCCCAATAAGAGGACAATATAATATGAGTAGAGTTGCTATTAGCAGGAATCGAATCCAAGAAATTGGACGACGAAGCTAAGCTCTGATACCATGAAAGAATTTCGCCTCATCTAATAATACGAACTCATATAAATATGGGTAGAGTTGCTCTCACCGGTAATCAAACTCAGGACATTCGGCTTGTCTAAATTCTGATACCATGAAAGAATTTTATCTAATCTAAAAATCCGAACTTGTAAAAAAGTGTTAAACTAATCATTTATTAATAG
Source organism: Prunella vulgaris (assembly GCA_026898435.1). Classification (NCBI taxonomy): domain Eukaryota; kingdom Viridiplantae; phylum Streptophyta; class Magnoliopsida; order Lamiales; family Lamiaceae; genus Prunella; species Prunella vulgaris. Next base: position 44,689 of record JAPKLY010001152.1, read on the forward strand.
GATTCCATTGTCAAACGTCCATTAATACTACCTACCTACCCCCCCTCCCCCCATATTACTACATTAATCTATATATATATATATGAAGTATATATTTGGTTCCACCATCATAAAATCACTCAACAGAGTTAGTGGAAGTGAATATGTCGTCTTGTCCTCCTCCAGGCAAAAAGCACTTTCTCTTTACTTCTCATTTATATCATTTCATATTACTTTTGCTATTTAATTTGTAGTCCATGATATTGTTTTCAGTTTAATAATCCGATCACATATTTGATGGAGTTATATATCAACTTCGTCCCACAATTTTTGTTATTTTCCATTTCTATTTTAGTCCCACAATTTACGTACCAATTTTTGCCAAAAAATTATAAGCGACGTCGTACGACCTCGCCTAAAAATTGTAAAGGACCTGTCGTGTGGTGCAAAAGACTATGAGAATGTTATACGATTTTGATTTTATTTTCAAGCCTAGTTATTTATAAGTTGTAAGATTAAATTTAGTTTTTAACTTTACTTGATGCATGCATGTGGGTTTATTCAAGAAACCAAAGTTTATACGTACGTGTGGTAGTACGTGCAGGGAAATCACGTTGGCCGGAGTTGGTGGGGGCAACTGCCAAGATGGCGGTGGAAGTGATCACGAGGGAGAATCCCAATGTGTTTCCGCTCGTCGTGCAACTCGAAAATCCGGCGCCCTACGTATTCGACTGCGCCATTGTTTGGGTTTTTGTCGATAATTAATGGTATTGTCGACGTTGTTAGTCCTTCTACGATCCTAAATTAAATTTGTCGATAATAATGGTTTTTGAATAAATTTATATAACGATGAGATCAGTAATGCACTGGCGTAACTATTGGTCTTGCCAATGTAATAAAACTCATGTGTATTGATATATATATACACTACAAAAAAAACGGGTTTTAGAGACCGCTTTTTAGCGACCACCCATAAAGCGGTCGCAAATATTCATTTTAGCGACCGTATTTGCGACCGCCGAGGTGTTTTGATAAATTTTGGAATATTTGCGACCGCCTTGCAACCGCTTGCGGTCGCTAAATCATTTAAAAAAAATTCCGACCGCCGTAAGCGGTCGAAAAAGTATTAGTAAAATACATTGCGACCACATACAGGCGATCGCAAACAGAAATGTGGTCGCTAAATTTTAAACCTGTAACTGGTAACCCGAAAAAGAAGAACCGGATGGTTTTTTTAAAATTAGCGACCGCTTTCTGGCGGTCGCAAATATAAAATATTAATTTTGCGACCGCAAATGAGGTCGCTAAAGTAGTATCCGGTTAGGGTAGTTGACTCCATTTAATTATATAATTTTGTGACCGCTTAAGGCGGTCGCTACACATAATGTGGCGGTCGCTAAAAGGCGATTATGGAACAGAATCAGCTTCTCTTTTCTTCAGTTTTTTCGGGAAAAAAACCCCACTCACACCTCAAAAAATTTCCCAAATTCAAACGAGCATTGCTTCAACGTGTTGGTGGCAATTGTGGAAGTCTACTACTATATTGTGCTCGTTGCTTCTAATTCACTGTACGTTTTTACAATTTTACCGTTTAATTTTAAATTTTGTGTATTATATGTTTTATAAGTGTTCTTCATGTGACACATTAAATTTTAGAATTTATAATGTGAATAATTATTGTAATTGATTATAGTTGATTTTTTATTTTAAAAAATTGGATATGTTTGTTTATAGTCGAAACTCTGCCGAATTTTTTAATAATTTATATGTGATTCATTTTTAATTTGTATCAGATGGAACTCTCTGATCGTCGTTGGACGTATGAAATGCCTCGTTTGATACAAGGAAATATGAATTATGAATTTTACCTGAAACTTGATGAGTTTATTAAGTTTGCCTGTAGTAAACCAAATTGCATGGATAGTTGTGGTCGGATTAGATGTCCTTGTTCAGGCAAAAAGTGCAGTAACAAAAGATTTTTTAGCATAGATGAGGTTAAAACTCATCTTGTGAGGTTCAGTTTTGCTCCATTTTATTATAATTGGACCAGACATAGCGAAGACAGGTGGAATTATAATTTGGAAACAGTGATTGCCTTCTATGATCAGTTGAGTAGTTGTGGAGGTGAGAGATTTGAGATTGGTAGTTCGAGCTGTGACCCGTCTACACCATTGGATGAGCTAGATGAATTCCAATGGTATCATACGATGATTGATGAGTCTGGTTTGGGTGTTCACCACATAGCCATGGAGGAGGAACCAAATCCACGTTCAAAGAAATTTTTCGAGATGCTCAAATCTGTCGATCAAAAATTGTTTCCTGGTTGTGATACTGACACTCAGTTGTCATTCAACGCTCAGATGTTGTCCATCAAAACTGAAGGCAAAGTGAGTCAGAAAGTCTTCAAACAATTCGCCAAGTTGTTTAAACGGGCCCTACCTAAAGAGAACACAGCGCCAGAAAATTTCTATCAAAGTAAGAGGCTGTTGAAGGATATGGGTTTACCGTTTGAGAAGATTGATTGTTGTACCAATGGTTGCATGCTGTTTTAGGGCGACGACGAGAGCATTAATCAGTGCAGGATGTGTCGGCACCCTAGGTTCAAACCCTCTGATCGTAGGAAGAAGACACCTTTCAAGTCAATGTATTATCTTCCCATCACTCCTCGTCTAGAGAGGTTATATCAGTCGAGTGCCACTGCAAAATACATGACATGGCATGCTGAGGAGTGTTCTGATCAGAATTCCGGAGAGATGCGTCATCCTGCAGACTCTAATGCGTGGAGACATCTTGATAGAGAGTTCCCAGATTTTGCGAGTGAGAAGCGAAATGTGAGACTTGGTTTGTGCACAGAAGGATTTGCTCCATTCGGTATGCACGGGAAGAAGTATTCTTTGTGGCCTATTTTGTTGACTCCGTACAATCTACCCCCTTGGTTGTGCATGAAGCCTCAACACATATTTCTCACTGTGTTGCTGCCTGGTCCTCGCAACCCAAAGGATAAACTGGATGTCTACCTTCAGCCGTTGATTAAAGAGTTGTTATATTTGTGGCATTTGGGAGTAGAGACGTACGACGTGTACCGAAAGGAGAACTTCACGTTACGGGCTGATGTTTTATGGACCATCAGCGACTTTCCAGCATATGCTATGTTATCTGGGTGGTCGACAGTTGGAAGACTAGCGTGCCCGTACTGCATAGATGAGTCTGAGGCATTTTATCTTCCAAAGATATCATGGTTCGACAACCACAGGAAGTTTCTACGTGATGATCATGCCTTTCGAAGGGACAAAAAGAATTTTCTAAAGGGTAAACCTCATGTAAAGCGTCTAAGGCCACGAGTTCGAACAGGTATTTATATATTATTCATATTTTAACCAGTACTTAATTATTCTAAGAGTTTGATAGATTTAATTTAACAATACGCATTTTATTCTAGGTGATTCGTTGTTGAGAGAAGTTACAGTAATTGGCTTGTGGAAAACGACTGAGGAGCACGCAATGGAACACAATAAACGGATCCGAGGAGGTTGGAAGAAGAAGAGCATCTTTTGGGACTTGCCTTATTGGAGTAAATTATTGATTAGACACAACTTGGATGTGATGCATATAGAGAAGAATGTGTTTGATAACTTGTTCCACACGATTTTGAATACAGAAGGCAAGACCAAAGACACTAAAAAATCCAGAGAATAGTTAAGTAAGTTCTGTTCTCGTCCTAGTCTGTCCAGTTGTCAACGACCACGTGATTTTCCACAAGCATGTTACCAAATTTCCAGAGAAGACAAGAAAAAATTATTTCAATGGGTGAAGGAACTGCGGTTTCCGAACAATTACGTGTCCAACATAGGTAGGTCGTTTGAGCCAGAAACTGGGAAGATCGGTCCGATGAAGAGTCATGACTGTCATGTTTTTATGCAGCGGTTGCTACCGATTGCCTTTCGGTACTCACTTCCGAAGCATGTATGGTGTGTCATCACAGAATTGAGTCTATTTTTCAGAGACTTAACGGCCTCAATGATTAAAGTGGACGACATACAACGTTTGGATAGAGACATCCCTGTTATATTGTGCAAGTTGGAAAAACTTTTTCCACCCAGTTTCTTTGACTCGATGGAGCATTTACCTGTCCATTTACCGTATGAAGCTTTACATGGTGGTCCAGTGCAGTATAGGTGGATGTACCCTTTTGAGAGGTAAGTATAAATTTATTTATTTATTTGTTTCTTTCTAATTTTTATGTTATTTTATTGTTCATTAAGTATTGAATTTACTATTTTTAGGTATCTCCACAACTTGAAACGTAATATTGGAAATACAGCACACATTGAAGCATCCATTGTTAATGCTTATCTTACTGAAGAGGTTGGTACATTCTGTTCTTATTACTTCGGCGATCAAATTCAAATGAGGATCAGAAACGAGCCTCGCAACTATGATGGTCGCGCAGAAGATCATCCTCTTCGTGAGTTCGATGGTATGTTGTCGGTATTCTTACATGCTGGTCGACCACTCGGTAAGGGGACCAAATGGTATTTCCAAAGTGACTGGGAAGAAGAGACGATACATTCGTATGTTTTGATGAATACGCCCGAGGTTCAACCATACATACAGTGAGTTTTATATTTTTAATCATTTTTTGAAGTTATGTTAGTATTTTAATACTAGTGTTTCTGATATGTAAGGATGTTTTGTGAGCAAACTCGTCAACAATTATCAGGCATCACAGAAGCAGATGTGTATGATGCAATTCGCCACAAATTCATGTTTTGGTTCCAAAAAATGGTATGTAGTCACTACCTCATATTATATATTTGCCACAAAGTTAATACTATTAATCTTGTAATACTTTAATATTTGTAGGGACAAATGAATCAGCTTCAGAATCCACATCTTGAAGCCTTGAGCAAAAAACAGTGGTTCAGGACGAAGGTATAAATTCTTCAGTTGATTTAGTGGCTGCAAATCCAGATATGGTAATTGTTGAGAACAAAGAGGAAGGAGAAAGAGGAAGAGGAACAGGAAGAAGATGACGAGGAAGATGATGATGATGATGCAGAAGAAGATGATGATGAAGAAGATGATGATGACGAGGAGGATGATAATGAGGAAGATAATGATGACGAGGATGATTAATTAAGCAAATGTGTTTATATATATGTTTAATTAATTAATATTGTCATTTTTTAGAATAACTTGTGCATATTATAAGTTGAGTTAGTATCATAATATTAGTATTATAATTTAATTAACAGGGTTAACACAATAACATAACAAATTTCCAAAAAAAAATATATAATTGCGACCGCCTACCGCCTATTGGCGGTCGCAAAATATAAAATATATGTTAGCGACCTCTATAGGCGGTCGCAAAATATAAAATATATTTTAGCGACCGCTAAAGCGGTCGCAAAATAAAAAATAAGCAGGGGTTAAAGGCGGTTCTGAAATTCGAAAGCTGGCTTAGCGACCGCTTCTAGCGGTCGCAAATCGCCGCATTTGACTGATTATAAGGAGTGGCCACGTGGCCACTACCGCGTAATTAGCGACCGCCTTAGTATATTTTAGCGACCGCTATAGGCGGTCGCTAAAACAAAACCAGATTATTAGCTCCTTCACCAGAATTGTAAAAGTTATTTCACCAAACTACCGTCGAAAATCGTAAACTTACCGTCGAAAATCGTAAATTTACCGTCAGAATTGCGACCGTTGCTGTCACAGTAGCTAAGTCGTGCAGCCTCGTCCTCCGTCGCCTTGTCCGCCGCCGTCTCGTCCTGTCGCCGCCGTCAAAATCTCCGGTGAAAGGTAAATGAATTTTTTTTTTAACTGTTAGTATTTTTTTTTAGAAAAACAGTTAGTATTTTTTTTAATTGTTAGTATTATTTGTTAATATTTGTTAGTATTTGTTAATATTTGTTAATATTGTTAGTATTTGGTTAATATTGTTAGTATTTGGTTAATATTGATTTGTTGTTAATATTGTTAATATTGGTTTGGTTTGTTGTTAATATTGTTTTATTGATTTGTTGTAATATTGTTTTGTTGATATTGTTAGTATTATTATTGTTATTATTTGTATTATTGTTAATATTGTTAGTATTATTATTGTTAATTATTGTTAATACTGTTAATATTGTTAATATTAGTATTATTGTTAGTAATATTATTAGTATTATTATTGTTAGTAATATTGTTAGTATTATTTGTTAAATTGTTGATTGTACAATTTGGTATAGATGAGTGAACAACCCGATCAGATTGAGGGTGACGGTCAGGGGAGAGGGAGAGGTAGAGGTAGAGGTAGAGGGAGAGGGAGGCCACGACCCCTCCCTTTACCACCGATTCGACCTCCCGAGTGTCTGATGCCCCCGCCCTCCCAGTCTAATGAGGCCGGATCTTCATTGCGGCAACACCATCTACGTGAGACCCGGGAGTACATAGAAATAAGAGAGGGCCAGTAAGTAAATTAATATTTTATTTTGTTTTATTGTTATATAATAATTCCTATAATAAATTTTTTTTTATTCAGCTTGCTTCCTCAGCACACGGTCACTGAGCGCGTCACGGAGTCCATTATGCAGGTCACTTGGACTTATGGAGTTGGCTCGTGGACTCGTGTACCTGAGACCTCGAGGAGAGCGATGTTTGACGAATTTAAGGTATAAAAATATTAATATTTGCGTGATAATTAATATTTTTATTAATTATTAATATTTGAGTAATTAATTTTTGGGAATTGTTTGAATTGCAGAAATTGTGCTTTTGGGATCCGGCAGACGACGCTAGGGTGGAGGAGTTATGGTGCAGTCTAGCACAGGGCCGGATGAAAGCAGTCGTCTACAAAATGAAGAAAGCATGGACAGAAGAAGGGAAGACGGTTGATTTGGGGAGAGACGGTGATGGACGGGCGATCTGGGATGGATTGGTAGGTTACTGGACTGATCCGGCACACCAGGAGAGGGCTCGTAAGGCGCGAGAAAATCAGATGAGCAATCCGAACGGAGAAGGAGTCGCCATTCATCGCGGTGGCTCCCGGACCGCCTACGAGCACGGGCTCGCTTTTGTAAGTATTAATTATTATATTTAATTTATAATTAATTATTATATTTAATTATATTATTATAATTATTTCTTAAAGGAGAATGCACACGGACGGAAGCCAAAACATTTCGAGTCTCTTTCCATTCTTCACCCAGTGAATGAGACTGGTCAATCCACGTATGCCCGCACCACCGAGCTTCACGTAAGTATCTAATTAGAATGTACTACTAAATACATTTAAATTATTCTATTAAAATAAAGTTAATATTTTATTTTGTTTAATTTCAGAACAAGTATAAAACTGCTCTCGATGAGGCTCGGACCCAAGCGACACCTACTCCGGAGAACCCTACACCTACCCATATTGATGAGGACCGCCTCTATGTTGATTTGGCCTAGGGGTAAGATACTAGGGTTGGGAGCTTACAGTAAGATTTCCCGTCAGACGCACCGCCCGAGATCATCATCATATTCTGTGTCCGCTCATCCTGACGTCAATCTCCAGCAGGAAGTGGCCGACTTGAAGGACAAGTTGAACAAGCAAGAGAGAAAAGAAAGGAAGATGCAGGCTTGGTTGGCGCAAGTTTCTGCACTTACTAAAATTCCACTTCCACAGGACTCGGATGATGAGGCAGATGCCGATACGGGTCGTGGTGCTGGTACGGATGGTGGTCCCGGAGTGGGTGCGTCTTCTCGTGGGAATGAGGGTGCCGATGGTGGGGATCTTGAGGATCTTGAAGAATGGATGCCCGATTTTAATTCTAACGGCTAGTTAATTTATGTGTTGAATAATTTTTTTTGTTTGAATTGAATATTAAGTATTTTAACTTTTTATTAATATATTTTGAATGTTTAAAATTTTATGTTTTACATCAAAATTATTTTTTATGATATCAAATGTAGTAATTTAGAATATTAAAATTTGTGGCTGATTTGATGTTATATACAATTAATTGAATAAAAATGAACAAATTAAAAATTTGGTATTGTAAATTATTAAATAATATAACATTACATTTTTGTGGTTGAAATATATATATTTATATTAAGTATCAAAGGATTAATTTGATGAATTAAAAAAAAAAAACGAGACACAATTTGGAATTATATAGTATTAATTGCAAAAAGTCGAATAAAAAAAAAAAAAGAGAAATGTAAATTATAAAATTTATAACATTAAAAAAAATTTATTGAAATATATATACATTAATAAATTAGAGACAAAAAAGAATTAATTTGATGGATTTTAAAAAAAAATTGACTTAATTTGGAGTTATATACAATTAGTTGCAGAAAAATAAACGAAAGAAGCAAGTGCCCGAGTGGAATAGCGACCTCTGAGATGCCCAGAGGTCGCGAGTTCGACTCCTTGCGGGCACAAAGTTTACAACATTTATTCTGAGCCAAATAAGGCTCATATAAAATATGTGATGATATGGTTAAGATGCTGGGTCCGTGGCCAAGTGGTTCGAGCCCAGCCAGCCCTCGAGAAAGGGCCTGGGTTCGAACCATCTTGGCCACATTTTTTTGCTACGTAAATAATTTAGCGACCGCCTATAGGCGGTCGCAAAATAATAATTAGCGACCGCATGTAGTGGTCGCAAAATAGAAATATAATTTATTATTATAAATATACAAAATATTTAGCGACCGCCAAAGGCGGTCGTTAATATAAATATAGCGACCGCACAAAGCGGTCGCAAATTTATTATAAAATTTATTATTATAATGAATTATAATATTTTGCGACCGCATTCAGCTGTCCCTAAAATATATTTAACGACCGCGATGTAGCGGTCGCAAGAATGCACCAAACCAAACCGGGTCAATAGCCGGACATTTTTGCGACCACTATTCCGACCGTTTTGGCGGTCGTTAATTTGCGACCGCCTCTGAAAAAGCGGTCGCTAAATGTTTGCGACTACTGTTTTAGCGACCGCCATAAGCGGTCGGAAAAACGATCGCTACTAATGTTTTGCGACCGTTTGGCGGTCGCTATGACGGTCTCTAAAACCCGTCTTTTTTGTAGTGATATATATATATATAATAATACTATTTTGCATCTATATATATATATATATATATATATATATATATATATATATATATTCTCAAGAATTTACAAAATTGTTCAAATGGATCTTACATGAGAGAACACAGCGCCTCAAAATATCTATCAAAATAGGAGACTCTTGAGAGATACGGGTTTAAATTAACATGCATATCAAATAGTACATACTCTTATATAAAGATATTTTAAACCGTTAAAATTGAGTAAACTTACTATTAATGCGTAGAGGGCAATGAATAGCTAGGATGATTTAATTGGGATATTTTATTCGATGACAGGGTGGCGACGGCAGCGACTACAGTGGTGGCTTTCTTCTTCTTCTCTCGATTTCTTTCATAAATGGGGCAGATTGGCAAAATATTAGCCTTTAAAGGCAAAAAAATTAGTGGTTGACACAAATGGTTGCTGATAGATAAAAAGTTTTTTCGTCCCATAACTTATTGAGTATCCGCTTTTGATCACAAAAATTTTGACTCTTCAATTTTAATCGCGTAACTCTTTGAATTTATCTAATTTTGGTCCCATTTTTATTGAAAAAAAGTGTAAATAATATCATTTTTTGCCATGTACGACGCATGTGATGGTTGAATTTGAGATTTTTCTGGGGCTCTTGCTGACGTGGTTGCAAACAATCAATTTTTCTTTTCATTTCGTATTATTTATTTATTTATTTTCTATAGTACTAAAACACTAATAAAAATAATAAAATATCAGCAAGGATGATGGGAAATTCTAAATTCAACTACCATGTGCAATGCATGACAAAAAATAATATTATTTTCACTTTTTCAACAAAAATGGGACCAAAAGTGGACAAATCGAAAGAGTTATGGGACAAAAATCGAAGAGTCAAAATTTTTTAGACCAAAAGCGTACACTCAATAAGTTATGAGACGAAATAACTTTTTATCTCTGGTTGCTAAACACACCGTTTAAACAGTGTCTTTCAACCATACCGCTAGTTCAATGATTGTCAAGGCGATCCTAAAAATGCAATTTAAAATTAACGACCACCTAAGTTATCGCTAAGTTGTGCACTACTGTAATAACCGCACCATATAGAGATAGGTTAAAGGCTCGATCGGATTAGAGACTCTCTAAAGGCGGTCGTTAATCTTGAATTATAGTCTTAGGGCTCATTCGGTTCGAAAGATAAAAGTATCTATCCGTCGAAAACATGCATGTTTTTTACGGATAGATACTTTTATCTTACGAACCAAATGAGCCCTTAAGATCACTTAGGAGGTCGCTGAACTAATGGTACTGTTTAGCAACTGTCATAATAAAAAGACATTAATTAGCCGTGAGACCGTTTTTCTCAGTCGTACACTAAATTCATTGAAATACATCCATTTCGGTCACTAATTCATGAAATTAGTGAACGGTTTATTGACATTGGTTAAATTCAGTAGCTAATACGTGAATTTTTTTGTAGTGTGATGTATATTCAATATTCTAAGGCGGTAACACAACCCAAGAAGTTGCATGCATGGGTCATGCACTTGCTTCAAGAACCACATTCATTACCTCCGGACAAGCCTCTCTTGCTTTGTGATAACAAAATTGTTATCTTTTTCTAAGTCAAAATCCTTTTACACATTATAAAATATGAGGATATATTTGATTTAAAGGAAAAAAATATCTATATATACATGCATATTTTTGGCGAATGGATAATTTTATTCTTTAAATCAAATACAATTTTAGGGTTTGTTTATTTTAAAGAATAAAATTATTTATCGGCCCAAAATATATATGTTTTGGACGAATAGATAATTTTATTTTTTAAAGCAAACACACCCTTAGTATAGATTGTCACTTCATTCGAAAGCTTGTCTCAGCTAGTCGATTGATTACACATTTTGAGCCTTCCGGATCTTCTAATTCCTGACATTTTCACGAAAAACTTACCACGACCAACCTTTAAGATTTTACGACCCAATTTTATGTTGGTCTTAACTTAGGGGGTAATTAATAAGAAAAGAGGGGATCTGTAATTTGTGATTTTTCATATCTTTTATATCTTTTTTAATGATATATATGTACGTATCCTTGTTATTAGTTTATTGACCAGGCGGAATATATCTTAAACTTTTCCAATATATTACCAAAAGCAAAGGAAAACCAAAACAAACACCCCTAGAAACAAAAAATATTGACAAAAGATAAGATCTAGTTATGTCGATCTAAGTTTTCCGAAAAGAAGTTAGGCCGATCTAAATTTTCCATAAAACAAAAAAAGTTAGGCCGATCTAAACCCTAATCCATTAAAATAATACAGACTATGTAAAGTAATTGTATGCAAAAAAAAAAAAAAATTGTATGAGACAATCTTATAATATGAGATTGACCGGATTAAAAAAGCGATAGAGTTACAATAAATTTTGACAATATTTTTTTGAAAAAATGATAAGTCACTTTTAACAATAATATTATCAATTTTTATTAAAAAAAATTCTAATATGTTCTACTTTATCTAAAAGTTTGAACTTATAGAACGGTGTAAAGGGCGAGCCTAAGCTCTTATACCATCAAAGAATTTCACCTCATCTAAAAATACGAACTTATAGAAATATGGGTAGAGTTGCTCTTAGCGGAAATCAAACTCAGAACATTCGGCTTGCCTAAGCTCTGATACCATATTTAAAAGAATTTCATGTCATCTAAAAGTTCGAACTTGTAGAAGAGTGTAGAACTCATTCATTTAGTAATAGCCTCCCATTGTCAAACGTCCATTAATACTACCTAGCTAACCCCCACCCCCCACCTCCATATTACTATTAATATATATATATATATATATATATATATATATGCAAGTACATATTTGGTTCCGAGCACCATCATAAAATCACTCACCAGAGTTGGTGCAAGTGAATATGTCGTCTTGTCCTCCTACAGGCAAAAAGCACTTTCCCTTTACTTCTTCTTTACTTTTGCTATTTAATTTGTAGTTGATGATATATTGTTTTCAGTTTAACTATCCGATCACATATTTGATTGAGTTATGACAAAAACTTATATAAAAATTTCTACGGTACAAATTTCTAAAAATAGATTTATAGAAAACAAAAAAACACGCGCGCGTAAGAGACGGGTTCAACCCATGCGCCCAGGAAACTTCACTCAAATAAACAAATGCCCAGGAACTTTCGTAACATATATATAAGCTATGTTATAATATTATTTTTTAATTATTACTCCCTCTGTCCAGCAGGAATTTGCACACTTTCCTTATTTGGACGTCCCACACAAATTTGCACACTACTAAAAAAGGAAGCATTGATTTACGTGTACACTCACAAACTTTTACACATATTTACCCATATACCACTACTTTATATATAAAACTATTTTTTCTTAAAAAATGTGTCGTCCCGTAGGGTGCAAATTCCTATGGGACGGAGGGAGTATAAGGTTAAAAATAAATTAAATAATAATATATAATTAATTTAAAACCTGGTTCTTAATTTATGTTAGTATAGTAACACACATTTACTCATATAGTAACATACATTTGTTTATATAGTAACACAAATTGGAGAGTAAATATATGTTACTATTAGAATAAATATGTGTTACTATTTTATAAAATATTATTATTTTACATATATTCATTTGTTTTTATAGAATAAATAATTTTTCACATAATGCAAAAGCAAAATGTGTGTTACTTTAAAAATAAATATTGATTATTCACAAATATTTTATTTATTTTATAGAAATAATTATTTTTTTAATATAATAACATATGTATTACATGAAACAATATACCTAAATTTAAAATGATGATATATAAATTAAGAAACACATATTTATTATCATAAAACTATATTTTGCTCATATAGTAACACACATTTGCCCATATAGTAACACAAAAAGGGAGGCAAATGTGTGTTACTATTAGAGCAAATGTGAGTTTACTATCTTATAAAATATTGTTATTTTACATATATTCATTTATTTTTGTAGAATAAATAATTTTTCACACAATGCAAGAGCAAAATGTGTGTTACTATAAGAACAAATATTAATTATTCACAAATATTTATTTATTTTTTTATAAATAATTATTTTTTTTATATAATAACATATGTATTGCATGAAACAATGTACCTACATTTAAATGGATGATAAATAAATTATGAAACACATATTTATTCTTATAAAAATATATTTTGTCCTTAAAGTAACACACATTTGTCCATATTGTAACATAAATTGAGAGACAAATGTGTGTTACTATTAGAGTAAATGTGTGTTACTGTAAAATTAAATATGTGTTACTGTAAGATTAAATGTGTGTTACCCTCAGCCGCCCTTGCATGCAACGTGAATGTTGTGAATTCTCTCTCAGCGCACGTGAGATTAATATCTATTTTTAATAATTTCTACGGTAGAAATTTTTACCCAAGTGTGCCTCTTGAGTTATATATCAACTTAGTCCCACAATTTTTGATATTTTTCATTTTTATTTTGGTCCCACAATTTACGTACCAATTTGTCCAATTTTTGCCAAAGAATTATAAGCGACCTCGTACGGCCTCGCCTAAAAACTGTAAAGGACCTCGTGTGGTGCAAAAGACTATGAGAATATTGTACGATATTTATTTTAATTTCAAGCACATTAAAATTGAATGGATGTGGGATAAATGTTCATAAAATGCACTTAAATAATTTTAAACAAAAACAATGAATTTATCAATAAAGTTTGTCTTTATAAATATTGATCTTTTCCATTCATACATATTATTATCAATTAACCATGCATGCATATATAGCACGTCTTATAGATTAGGAATATTAAACCAAAAAGGTGGGGGCGGAACTTTCTTTATGATATGGTAATCACATGGATAATAGCAAAGGGAGAGATTGTTACGTTGGACTTAATGGAAGATGCCCATATCGTGGCCACCAAAATTATCATATAAGTCGGATATTGTTCAATATTTCATGCAGTAACACACATTTTAATATGTAGTGTTAGTTTATATACAGTGTAGTGTTAATTCGGATACAGTGTGGTATTAGTTCATATACAATATGATTTTAGTTCATTCACTATGGTATACTACATGGGTCCGATTCTCCTGTTTCACTTTCGTATTTCATTTCATATTTCATTCTTTAGATTAATGGCAAGTGTCCAATTATTCAATGTCAAATCATTTATACAAGTAAAATCTCTCTCACACACACACACATATATATATATATATACCAAAATTAGGATAAAATATTTTTTTGAAAACCAATCTTATTATAATTTATAAATTAACAAAAAATAGTATTCATAAATTTAATAATCTTATTAATTAAATTGATATTTAAATTTTAAATTAATAAATATATTATTTTAATTGCAACAAATAATATTATATACTAAGACAAAGGTTTGTATATACAGATCTAAGATTTAGAAATTCTATTGATACTACCTTAAAATAAAAAATAAAAAAGAAAGTTCATTGTAAATTCGACAACTATCCTATAAACTTATTCTAGTGTGATTGGTTTGAATTTTCAAGGTAATATAATTTTTGTGCATTAAAAATTAGTATTAGAATATATTAAAATAAAAAATATCATAAATTAATTCGTAGGTAGAGTTGTCCTTCTTGCTTAACTTAACTTACAATTTTTTTGGCAAATAAAATTGATAAATATATTATAATATATTTTAAAATAATGTACTAGATAAAAATTTACTCATAACTTTTTTAAAGATTGAAAAACATGTGTATGCAAATTTAATTTTCTAAAAGATATAAAAAATATAAATTAACAAATAAAAATTAGATATTTTATTTACTATTATAATAACGTAGATGTTTGATTTTAAAAAATAAAAATCAGTAAATATAGAGAATGAAACTAAAAATAAAAATATTTTACTAATAATATATTTATTTATTTGAAAGTTTAAATAAATTTAATTTAAAAAATTATTAAGTGTAAGAAACATATTTTTTAAATTTAATAATTTATAAATTATCATAAGAATGGTTTGCAAAAAAAAAAAAAATTGTAATAATTTTGGTATGTATATATATGTTATAAGATTTTGTTTAGGGATTAGATTTGATATTGACTAATTAAACACTTGTCATAAATCTAAATAATGAAACATGAAATGAAGTAAGAAAGTGAAACAGGAGATCCGGACCGATACTACATGTGGTGTTAATTCATATATAGCATGGTGTGTTAGTTCATATGCATTGTCGTGTTAGATTATATACAGTATTTTATGTCATTTATCTCTGAAATAATCAAATATCAAAATACTTAGAAATAACTGTTGTTCACCATAAAATTTACTGTATATATCGTTCACATAATACTTTGAAATTCTAAAAACTAACTTTTTTATATATCGTCATATTATACTTTTAATCTATAAAAAATAAATTAAGTAATTAAAAAATATGTACACATATACCAAATACATACACAATATTGTATTCTAGAACATCTGCAATAACTTTTAAGCTATCTATATTAAAGAAAACTACATAGTGTATGTAAAAGTTTTTAATTTTTTTTTTAGAAAACTCTTTGGACTTTCGATCTTCCACATATTCTAAAACTAACTTTTATATATATAGCAAGATTATACCTTTGATCTATACACTAGTACAGAAATGGGCTTGGAGAGCCCTTATTTTTGCTCTTAGAGAGCAGTTTTTAAGGGCTCTCCAAGTGGCAGTTCTCCAAGTGGAGAGAGCGGTTCAGAAACCGCTGTACAAGATAGTCACTTAGAGAGCGGTTTTTAACCGCTGTGCAAGCTTTTAATTTTTTTTTAAAATTAGGTATCGCTCTCTAAGTGCATCAATTTCTTTTTTTTTTTCTTTTTTTTTACTCACTCCCCTGTGAGGTTATACGAAAGCAAAAAAACAAATGAAAACAAAGTAATTAACACTTATACATTCTGAAGATAATCAAATGAAGCATTATTGCAAAAAATTCACAAGATTGTATAATTTTAATCAATAGAGATTACAAAATCCATTGTAACCCAAAACATTTATAACTGAAGAAAAATTATTCTATTCAACAATAAAAGCAAAAAAAAAACTAATTAAAAAACCTGGCTACTGCCAGGAAAAAAAAAAACAATCAATTCATATGATTCATAAATCAAAGTAGCTAATTAAAATAAAAATCTAAATAAGAGGTGAGCACTAGCACCACCGACATCCTTCATCTTTTTCTAGGCATTCTACAGAACCTTGAAGCTTGTAGAAATAACGCATACTGATCTTACAACCTTGAACCTTGAAGCTTGTAGAACCTTGAACCTTGAAGCCTTGTCCTTCACCTCCCTGTGGCACCAAAGACCAGAGGCGGTCGATGTTACAGTGGGGCAGTAACGCATACCGATCTTACCTCCGGCGTTTCCGCGACCATACAGTAACACATTTTCTATTCAATCGCAGCCCTATTTCTGGAATTTTGAAAGGCTACATCGGATTAAGAACATCGATTTTCACAGATCTCTTTTAGTCCCTGCGAAATTTTTTAAATACAACAATTACAACCAATTTTGGCCGCAAATAGAATTCTTAAAAAAATACTAAGCAGATCTGAATCCTTACGCGCGTGAGCAGATCTGGCTAACGGCGTGGCGGTGAACGACAGGGAAAGCGGCGGCGGAGAGACGAATAGAGTAGCTGCGAACGACAGGGGAAGGACGGCGGCGTGACAAACGGCAGGAGGAGCAGCGACAGCGTGAAAAATGGCCGGGGAAGCAGTGGCGGCGTGACGAACGGCAGGGGAAGCAGCGGCGGCGAACGACAGGGAAAAAATGAAGCAGCTGCGGCAAGGAGGCGGCAGCATGGGTGGATTGCGTGAAAGGCGTAGGAGAATAGGGCATAAAGAGAAAAGAGGACTGAGAGAGAGAAGAGATATGAGCACCTTAAATTTAAAACTGTACACTGAGATCGTGAGAGAGGAGGCTGAACTTCTCAAAGAATGCCCTAATTAATCCTTTTCTTGGAGAGCGGTCGTGGCTTGGAGAGCGGTTTATAACCGGTGTATATAGGAGAGCGGTCAAAAAAGACTTTGCTCAATGCGGTTTTGAACCACTATACTGCCCTTTTTTTCTTTCTTTTTTTAATTTTGAATATTTTTAACTTGTAAAGCGGTTTATAACCGCTCTCTGCAACACTTTTTTTTTAATATTTTCTAGTCAAAACCGCTCTCCAAGTGCCCACTTGGAGAGCGGTTTTGACAAGAGCTCTCCAAGTGCAGCTCTACAAGTTCAATTGTGTAGTAGTGATAACAAATAAATTAAGTAATTAAAATATATGAGCAAATGCGCACAATATTGTGGCAAATAAATTAAGTAATTAAAAAATATTTACATATGCACAATGTATACACAATATCGTGCTCTAGAACATCTGCAACAACTTTTAAGCTATCTATATTTTAAAAAAATTAAATAGTGTTATGTAGAAGTTTTATGATTTTTTTTTTTTGAAAACTCTTTTGGCCTTTCGATCTCTATATATTCTAAAAATTAGTTTTTTATATATAACAATATTATATCATTGATCTATAAAAAAAATAAATTAAGTAACTAAAAATATGTACACATGCACAATGCATGCACAATATTGTGACAAATAAATTAAGTAACTAAAAAATATGTTTACACATGCACAATACATACACAATATTGTGTTTTAGAACATCTTGTTTTATGAAATTATAAATAATTTACTATATAAAATAATTTGTTGTGTATACATCGCATACAAAATGATTTTAATACAAATTTGAAAAAAAAATTAAATATTAAAAAATAAATAAACAATTAGAATATTTAAGAACATGAAAAAAATAAATAAAAAGATATCATATATACTTCTTCTCATAACCAAAATTGGAGCTTTATAATACTAACTGTTGATTCAATTCATTAAAGTGACTCCCTATTAAAAGGGAATCACTCCATTAGCATCAGTAGCTCTCAACCTCCTCTAGCCCTTTCAATGGTTGTTTCATTGTAGGGAGACGTCAATTTCGTCTCCTTTTTATCGCGATCTCCACGCCACTGGCAGCAAAGTGAAATATTTTTCATTTGCAAGCCACTTGACTATAAAACAGTGGATGTTAAATGAGATCACACACGCAAAAACAAGGGAAAACATTAAGCCCTGATCGACAAGTACATGAATGCATATTGTTAAGTGTAAAGATAAGCTGAGTTTGAATACTGAAGATTAGTCAGGAATCCTGATCCTGAGGTTCTGGATCCTGAGGAAAAGCATCCTGAGCCTGAGCGAAGACTTGATCCTGAGTCAGGAGTGCTCTGATCCTGACACTCAGACTGACTACCATCTTGAGTGGTCAGATCAGTGAAGACACTAAAGACTCAGTAGAACTGAAAGCAAATCCTGAGAGATCATCCTAAGCTGAGAATCACCTACTCCCTGAGTCACTCAGCATGAAGGTGTATCCTGAGCTGACAGTTATAAAACAGAGCATGGCAAAGGCGACTT
>JAPKLY010001153.1:0-40284 GCA_026898435.1 Prunella vulgaris
GGATACACTAATCCTAAATTCTTTTGCAAGATTCCTGAAGGATTTTAGTCAGCTTGAACTTAGGATAATTACTAAACTGAAGTCAGGATGACTGTCAGGTCAGGATTCAGATACACTGAAATCCTGGGTGCTCAGAAAGGCCGAGTTGAGATAACCCACCTACTGATAGCTCTAAAACTGATAAGTTGGATAACTATCTTAACAAGTCTAAGTGCGGAAGTGTGAGCCCTAAGCTTTACTCGTTTTAGAATTCTAAAAAATTTTGCCTTAAATTTTTCAAAGTTATTTTTTTAGGGTTAGTGCACAGGTTTATGTCAGGAAATATTGAGTCTTTCCTGAGAAAATTATGCTGAATGCAAATTATATGACAGTTTAATATGCAGAAAACAATAAATAGCCCACAAGTATTTAACGTGGTTTAGAGACTCATGTTCCTACATCCACAACCCTGATTTAACGGTGTTGGTCCCGAAACGAGTATAAATCAGTGTATGGGGGGGAATACACTGATGTCAGATTTTCCTGAAAGACTCAGAAAAATTCTCTTTCAGACTTAGTCAGGAAGCTATTGACTTGTTCAGTAAACTGATGGTCCTCAGGGGCAGCAGGGACGGATCAGTAACGAACCAAAGAGGCTAAGTCAGAGTTGTGCTCTCAAAAGCTCAGTAGAGATAACAATCCTACTGACCGCTCGGAAGCTTGTCAGTTGGGCTACTATCTCAGTAAGCTCAGTTTAGTGCGGAATGTGAGCCCTTAAGTTTCTACTCGTTTTAGTTCCTAAAAACTTATCAGTTTGCTTAGTGAAAACGTGGTTAAGGCTGGTGCACAGTTTTAAGGTCAAGATGACAAAGTCAGTCCTGATGGTTTCCAAAACAATGCAAGTATACTTCAGTTTAGTATGATGACAGTTATGATCCTGAGCAAATAATAAATCAGCACACAAGGGTCTTTTTAACGTGGTTCGGAGATAACCAACTCCTATGTCCACTACCTGATTGAACAGGAAGCTATCCTCAAAACCCTGAGGATAGGTACTTGATTTTTACGTGCCAAGGGACACGAGTAGCCAACTTCCTCTCTTAAGAACTGACCGCTGGGTGGTTTTACAAGTCCCAGTCCTTCCTACCAACCAACTCACAACCTGAGGGGTTTGGTATTCACGTTTTCCAACTATTGTGTTGGGGAATTATACACGGATCTATTCGGGATTTACGCTAAATACAAATTTAAGCCCACAATTAATATCATGATTTAAACATAATTAAATCAAATAATTGTATACCCAACAACAGGCTTTGCATGCAAAACATATGAACATATAATATCACGTAAAGCCCTAAACATGCGGAACTAAGGGATTTAGTGAATTATACCTCTTGGAGAAAAGGCAGTTTCTGAGACAAAAAGCGTTATTTGGTTGAGCTGCTTTCGCAAGGCTGTTGAGATCAAAGGCGTCCTTTGAGATCCTCTATAGCCGAAGTATCAACAATGAACTTGAAGGCGTCCTTCTTGAGACCCTCAACTTGATAAACCTAAAAGCCTTCTCAAGTATTCCTTTGTCCTTATTCGTGCACTCGGTGGGAGGCCACACAAATAATCACAACACAAGGAAGAAAATATTTTGTTGCCCCAATAACTATAATTCTCGAGAATTACAAGAAAATAATGTGTGTGTTGAAGTCTTGTATCATCTCATATTTATAGTGAGAATACAAGATGTTGAATATCTTGAATATCTAATATTTCAAATCTTGATTATCATGAATATCAAATATTCTAATCTTGATAATCTTGAATATCAAATATTCAATTCTTGACATTCTTAATCCAAGAATTTTTGAAAAAATATAGTACATATATTAATCCATTGAGATCTTGATTTTATTAGATATTCTTGTATCCAAGATACATATCTATTTTCCATAAAATCTCTCATGAAATTGATATATCATATTTTTCGAAAAAAAACAACACTTAATGGGTCCAAAATATTTTATTTATTTTAATCACCTTGTCAATTGTTGGACATTTAATTGGGCTACTTGAGGGGCCTTTAGGAGAATTAAGATTGGACCTCCTAATGGGACTTGAATTCTAACATTGAGCCCAATGTCATTCAACCCATTAACATTAATCTCACTCCACTATATGATTAATGTTGCACTATCCCTCTTAACCCATATTACAATCATATGGCTCCCGGTCATTATTTCCCGTGTTTAAGATTCTCTTGTCCGTTAATTAATCAAGCCACTGAACGCTTTAATTAATTTAACATCTTATCCTTGGAGTAAGGACAGCTCTTCTTTATCATCATAATAGAAATAAATTCCACTTGCAAGATTTAGTATGACGAACGTTTAGAGCCCACCAAGGGGACTAATCATGCAAGACTCTCCAAGAATACGATACTCTGTATTAAATATTAGCAACTATCATGTTCTCAATGGCGTCACCCAAGATGCAAAGTATTGAGTCTTATTGACTCTCTACCCATAATAAATTAAAGTACCACGCACGGATCACACACAGTCCTATTTAAGGGAAAGAGGTTTAGAAATAAACGACCATTGAGGTCTAATTCTTCATCCCATAAATCAGTACGGAAGAATTACCTCTCTGTAGGTCCTTTTCAATGCATCATCATGCACTAGTGCAATCCCTTGGTCAAGATAAGCCAATCTGGGATCTACACATCAACCGTGTACCAATGGGGTATTCAAATCCCATCTAGGTTGTGAATTTAGTACTTGTTACAAGAAACTGATAATGTGATCTTGCTGTGAGTTATCCGTGGATCACCACATTTATCTATAGTTTAACTTGTACTATTATATGAACGGTTTGCAATAAATAAATAACATTCATATTTATCTAAACCACAGTGATAAAAGATTTATTTCAGATAAAGCTAAAACATTCAGTTTAGTTATACAAAGTAAAAACATACTTTCTAGTATAACCTTAACAATCTCCCACTTATACTCAAAGTGTGCTTTTAAGTATACTACAACATATCTATGTACTACACATCTACTAATAATTTCTCCCACTTATACTCAAAGCAGATTGGCAACACACTTGACTCCCATTCCTTCCACATGTCTCTCGAATGTTGACAGAGACAGACCCTTTGTGAAAGGATCAGCTAGGTTATCTTCGGTTGCGATCTTTGCCACTTCTATGTCTCGTCTCTTAACGATTTCTTGTATAAGATGGTACTTCCTTTCAATGTGTTTGCTGGCTTTGTTGGCTCTTGGTTCCCTTGAACTTGCAACTGCTCCGGTATTGTCACAATAGACCGTGATGATGTTGGGCAAATCCGGAACTACATCCAAGTCTACTAAGAAGTTCTTGAGCCATACCGCCTCATTGTTTCCAATGAGCAAAATGTCATCTACGTATAGTATCAAGAATACCACGGCAGTTCCGACACACTTCTTGTACACACAACTCTCAAATTCATTTTGATCAAAACTGTAAGATTTTATTACTTGATCAAAACATTGATTCCAAGCTCGCGATGCTTGCCTAAGTCCGTAGATAGACCTTTTAAGCTTGCATACAAGGTGCTCTTGGCCTTTTTCAATAAAGCCTTCGGGTTAGCGCATACAAATTTCTTCTTCAAGACTTCCATTTAGTAAAGCTGTCTTGACATCCATTTGCCAGATCTCAAAATCAAGATGTACAACTATCGCCAAGAGAATACGGATAGACTTTAGCATGGCTACCGGCGAAAAGGTTTCCTCATAATCCATCCCTTCTTTCTGAGTATATTCTTTCGCCACAAGTCTAGCTTTGAAGGTCTCAACCTTCCCGTCCGATCCTCTTTTTCTCTTGTAGACCCACTTACATCCAATGGGTTTTACCCCATTGGGTGGCTCAACAAGCTCCCACACCTCATTTTTATCCGTAGAACCAATTTCGGCTTCCATTGCGGTTTGCCAAGAATCCGCATCCTTGTCTTGGATTGCTTCGTCGTATGTCCGTGGGTCTAATTCATCTTCCCCGGGGACCAAGTCAGAAGAGTCTCCCATGAACATGAATCTTTCGGGTTGTCTCACAACCCTCCCACTACGACGAGGCTGCGGTTGTGTTGGTGTGTCGCATGGTACATCAACTTGTACCCTTGGTATAGGATTAGGCCCTCTTATTTCATCTAAGGTAATCTCACTTTTGGGCTTTCTATTGTTCACATAGTCTTCTTCCAAGAAGTTAGAATGTGTACTAATTACGATTCTTTGGTCCTTGGGACAATAAAACATACCCCCTTTCGTTCCTCTAGGGTATCCTACGAACAGCCTCAATTCCGAATGTGGATCCAATTTTTCGGCTTCCTTGTCCAACACATATGCCGGACACCCCCAAATCCTTATGTGTCTCAAACTAGGCTTACGCCCGGTCCACAATTCTGTGGGAGTTTTAGGAACCGATTTGGATAGCACCAAGTTTAGAATGTGAGCCGCTGTTTCTAAGGCATAGCCCAAAACGACTTGGGTAACTCCGAATAACTCATCATGGATCTGATCATTTCTAAAAGAGTTCTATTTCTTCGTTCTGCAACCCCATTTTGTTGAGGGATACCGGGTGCGGTCAATTGGGATACAATCCCTTCACTTGACAAGTAGGTCAAAAATTCATTGCTGAGGTATTCGCCCCCACAATCCGATCATAGGAACTTGATACTCTTTCCCCTATGTTTCTCGGCCTCGGCTTTGAACTCTTTAAATTTATCAAAGGTTTCCGATTTGCACTGCATAAGGTAAACGTACCCATATCTTGAGTAATCATCCGTAAAAGTTACGAAATACTCAAAACCCCCTCTAGCTTGAACCGACATTGGCCCACATACGTTAGTGTGAATGATTTCTAACACTTCACTAGCTCTATTCCCCTTGGCCCCGAAGGCCCTCTTGGTTATTTTCCCCTCTAAACAAGATTCACACATTGGAAACGGCTCAACATGGAGAGACTCCAATGAGCCGTCCGCCACCAACCTTTAAATTCTCTTTAGATTAATATGACCAAGTCTTAGATGCCATAGAAATGTTTCGTCAACGGTTGTAGAAAATTTTCTTTTCTTAGAAATGGTCGATGTGTTATAAGAAGCATTTTGTGTGTGGTGTTCAATTTTAATAGTATAAAAATTATTCACTAATGTTCCCGAACAGATGAACTCATCGTTAAGAAAAATAACAACCATATTATTAAAAGAAACTGAGTATGCATCAACGTACAATTTAGAAACCGAAATTAAATTCTTCCTAAAACTGGGAACATAAAGAACATCCTTTAATACTAAAACTCTATCTTCAAAAAATAGGTGCACGTCTCCCACTGCGACAGCCGCTACCCTCGTAGCATCGCCCAATGTGATGAGAATCTTATTCGCACTAAGTTGTCGGGTTTTTCGGAACCCCTGTAAAGTGAAACATACATGATCAGTGGCTCCCGTATCCACTACCCACGAATGGGAAGCATACACCGCTAAACAAGTTTCAACAACAAGTGCATGAGAATTACCTTTCTTCCCGGCCTTCTTTGGCTTGGGACAGGCCGTCCTCCAATGTCCTTTCTCAGCGCAGTTGAAACACTTCCCTTTGGTAGCTTTCTTGACCCCTCCCTCATTAGTCACCTTACCCTTACCTTTGGTCTTATTCTTCTTCTTCCCACCTTTCGGTGAGGAAGAAGTCGGACCGCTTGCCACCAAGACTTGAGTTTGGTGTCCCATGAGTGTCTCTACCGATACCAAAGCTTGCAAGAGTTGTGCCAATGTGAACTCTTGATTATTCATCATATAGTTCAACTGGAACTGCTCAAAGCTTTTCGGTAGAGAATGGAGAATGAAATCAACTTGCGTTTTCGCATCATATTCCGCTCCAAGTACCTCTAACTTGTTGAGGTAGCCCATCATCTTGAGAACGTAATCCCTTATGGGCGTTCCCTCCACCATTTTGAGCGACAACATATCTCGCATGGTGATTTGTCTAGCTGTACGATTCTGATGAGCGAACATCTCCTTAAGGTTTAGCATCATATCAGAAGAGGATTCCATGTCTTGGTGTTGGTGTTTCAACACATCTAACATTGAAGCCAAGATGGTACACCTAGCCATTTCATCGGATTTCATCCACTCCCTATGATATTCCCTTTCGGCAACATCTGCATCATCTGTAGGCGTAGGGGGCTTTGGGGTGTCAAGAACCCATTTGTGTTGTTGTGCGGTTAGGACAATAAAAAGTGACGTTTCCAATCAACATAGTTTTCACCTTCCAATTTGTTATCTTTAAGTATCGTAAACAGTGGATTAAAAGGAGACGACATGCTGAACTGAAATAAAATGTACATTGCATCAATACATACATCGATTCACAAAAATTATCAGAAAATTTCGATTATGCTTTGTATAAAATCTCAAAAAAATACATAGCATAAATCGGCCGACATCTTAAAACAGTTCACATAAGCCATGATGAGTGTGGACGTTTACGCAAACACATTTAAGCAAGTTACAAACAAGAACAGTTACAAACTTTTAATTTAAAAAATTAATAGTCGGCTCCCACTTGACCATATAAAATCGGTAGGGACTCCGATGGGGAGTAATAAAATGCTAATTTTATACCTAAGTATTAACCATGATTAAATATAGGATTATCACTTTGTTTTGAGCAAGCCGCTCGATGGGAGGGTCAATACCGCCACTAATAATAATCCACAATCATCCTTTTGAGAATTTGTTCATGTGAACTTGTCTTTTGGCCTATCCGATAGGGAGAAAGGCGCTTGCCAATGCGTAGCCAAAAGACTTCACAAACAAATAAATCATGGAGGCCAAATAATTCAATTTTATTATCAAGAATAAAATATCAAATTATATTTAAAACATACTTAGTAATTTTTGGAGTTGAGATTTTTCATCACGATATTCATGCAATCAAAATATTTAATCAAATTAAATAAATAAAGCATGCATCAAAACAAATTAAACAAATTGGCACGTTATATCCAATTGTCATGGTTTAATTTCTCATTTTGATTACTAGATATCGTAATCATCTTTCGTCTTCAAGCTTTATCGTCCGTCTCGATTAAGCTCCCACTCGACCGCAATAAAATTTTACCAACTTTGTCTCCGGGCCTTAAAATCTCCGTTCTTCCTCTTCGATATTGGTTATAATTTATTTACAAAAATAAATAAACCTATCGTCTAGACTAGTCTATTACATAAAAACATCCTAGTCTACCCGTGGATTTTCTCACGGGAAAAACGATCTGAAAGAATCGGATTTTAAAACCGCATCATCATACATGCATGCATAAATAAATATTAAATATCATGACAATTGGATACCTGCAAAAAAGATCTAGTAATTCTACTATCCAATTTTCAAATTTAATATTAAAACACTTAAATTACAATTTAACGTATAGAGCCTGAAACCGGCTCAGATACCAAATGTTGGGGAATTATACGCGGATCTATTCGGGATTTACGCTAAATACAAATTTAAGCCTACAATTAATATCATGATTTAAACATAATTAAATCAAATAATTGTATACCCAACAACAGGCTTTGCATGCAAAACATATGAACATATAATATCACGTAAAGCCCTAAACATGCGGAACTAAGGGATTTAGTGAATTATACCTCTTGGAGAAAAGGCAATTTCTGAGACAAAAAACATTATTTGGTTGAGCTGCTTTCGCAAGGCTGTTGAGATCAAAGGAGTCCTTTGAGATCCTCTATAGCCGAAGTATCAACAATGAACTTGAAGGCGTCCTTCTTGAGACCCTCAACTTGATAAACCCAAAAGCCTTCTCAAGTATTCCATTGTCCTTATTCGTGCACCCGGTGGGAGGCCACACGAATAATCAAAACACAAGGAAGAAAATATTTTGTTACCCCAATAACTGTAATTCTCAAAAATTATAAGAAAATAATGTGTGTGTTGAAGTCTTGTATCATCTCATTTTTTTATAGAATTTACTAATCGTGTTCGTTTATGTGGCTAATATATCGTATTAATTCTACCTAACAATAATCTAAGATTTTGTGTTCTTGGATATAATAGAGAGAGAAAGTGGAGAGTTAGAGAGAGAAAGTTATTGTGTATTATAATTGAGATTGATTCTGTAATAGTTACAAGAGATGTCTTATTTATAGGTGTGCGGGTGTGAGGTAGCAGCTTGTCAACATAATTATTCAGACACCAATCGTGTTAGCTCGCCTTGTCAACATTTACCCCACAGCTCGCACACATCATGATTTATCTAATGTGTGAGCGAGCTAGTTTGTCTCCGCGGATAAGGGTCGGAGTAACGGCGAGCTCCATTTGGGCAGGAGCTGAGCTAGGAGGTGAGCTCCTTCATGGCGGTTACTCAGCCGATGTGGTGCGAGAATCCAGGCATCGTGCACGCCTTTTCAGGCATCGTTTCCCGTGCCCATCATGGCCATCTTTCAAATTTTTTACAAAATGGTCCCTGCACTCCACGCATATTCGACCTGGCCGCGACGTCTATTAATAGGCGAAGGTGAGTCCATTTCTCGGCGAACGGTACCTTTGCTCCCGATGAATTTTCCGGCGCTCTCCAAGGTAGAAAGCCCATTTCTCTTGCCCTTCTTATTTCTTATTGTAGATTTCTCCGTTTGCCTTTTCCCATTTATCGAGTTTTCGAAAATTTTTGGACATTTCCGGTCACTCTTCGCATTTTTTCGATCACCTCCGTATCGCAACACTTCGAAATTCGCCGAGATCATGTCGACCCAAACACCAAGTGAGACTCTCTCGAACCGCAACCCTGAAAAACGCCCCATGACAGAAGACAAACTCATCCCTCAAATGACCACAATAATGATTGGCTCCAGTTCCGAGGCGACCTCGGTAGCTCACCCAGACTCTGGCGAGCTGCTTGGAGAGGCCGTTCTATTTCGGAGGAAGGGGCCTCCAGCGCCGTTGTTCGCGAGGTATGGGAGGATGGCGAGGAGGTCGCCCACGAGGAAAGGGTTGCCAGTGGCAACGAAGGGCCGGTCAAGGTCGCCGAGGCCGGCGAAGAGGTCGCCGACATAGGCGAGGAGGGGGGCGACCTGGAGGAGGTTACAATCGAATGGTTCCATTGAATCAGTTTCCCGGAGCCTCAATTGATCGAACACCAGGTCTCCGACAAAGTTATTCATTTCTTCAATTGGGATGAGTACGTCGCCCAACATGGGGTGAGCTTTGAACTCCCCGGGTGAGAATATCGGGATGCGGCGGAAAAATCCAATTACAAGGCAAGTGAGGTCGTCTGTGTCATCCACGAGTACCAGCTCCCTCATCTCCGTGAAAAATATCGGATCCCGCTCGACGTCTTCCTATACACCCCGAGGAAGGACGAGCGAGCTGATGCACCTCCGGCGGGGTTGACGACTATTAATGTGCACACCCTTGAGTCAGGGCTAACCCTACCGCTGCAACCGATTATTGGCCGGTTCTTACTCGACAACAACCTCGCCATCACCCAGCTTACCCCCAACGCCTGGAGTAATTTATTGGCAGTGCTTGCGGTTTTCGGGCTAGAGGGGTACGAGAACCAGCTGACTACCGCCGAGATCAACGAACTCCTTGCCGTAACTCGGCAAGTGAACGATGGCCAGAGGTATTACTACCTCCGAGCTCGGCAAGGGAGAAAATTTCTTGGGGATCCTCCCGAACAAGGTCCGCGACTGGAAGCAGTTGTTCTTCTTTGTGGGTGGAGACTGGCGAGCTTCGGCGAGCTATTCCGGGCAAGGAGAACAGATCCCAACCCCCGATGAATACGGGGAGGCCAGCTGTAGGTCGCCTACTTAGTGTGTGTGGGTTGAATTAGATTTACTAATCTAATTCTTTCCTTTTTACAGGTTTGAAGCATCACAAGTTGAGTCGCGGTAAACCAGAGACGTCCTTCGAATTCGACGTGGTGCGAGCCGTCTGCTACTTGAGGAGTCAAAAAGATCAGGATATAGCCCACTTGACTCAGCACCACTGCTTGATGCTTATCGGGCTCCTCACCTTGCCTCACCACCTCACGATCCAAGGTCCCGAGCTTCCAGGTGTACAACTCTTCCTAGCTCGCCCATTCGGGGGGGTGGGGGTGTGTAGCTTGCCCGAGATGCTAACTGTTTAATCTTTTCTCTCTTGCAGATGAAAGTAGGGTCGCCTTTCCCACCGTCGAGATCCCGAACTCCTACCAAGAGGTAGCTCGCCGCTTCGCAATGGGTCCACCCCGCCCGAACAAACTTGTCCGGCCCTCGTTGCTCGCGTTGGACACGAGCAAGAAGGCGGAGCTTGCCCAGAAGAAGGGCGAGGCAGGTGGATCAGGGGCCCAGAAAGGGCAATCTAAAGCCCCCCAGAAGTCGAAAGCAGTGGAGGTCGCCGACAGTGGTGGAGGGCGAGGTCGCGAAGACCAGCCCAAAAGGCTTCACCGAGGGGACAGGCCTCAGGTAGGTGACGAGGATCCTTAGGGCCGTAAGAGGACCAAGTACGCTGGCCTGTGCGACGAGGACTTTGACCCGGCCGAGCGAGCTCCGCGAGGTCCGGGTAAGATGGATCTGCCCAGTCCATTGCTCCGTTGGCGGCCACACCTATACGGAGCTCGCCACCTTCCCCATCTCCTTTCGGGGTTCAGGCTAATGATGACACGCTCCCGGGCTGGGATCCCGAGCGAGTTCAGTAAGTAGCTCGTTACTTTGATTCCAGTTTTTTATATGTTTTATCTTTCCTTTCTAACTTTCAACTGTTTTGACCTCGCAGTTATGCCCCCATTGCCTACCCGAACCGGCATGAGGCCCTCCATGCCTACGAGAGGTCGCGGTCGCTAACCTCGATGCGCAGCCTCCCTCTGGGCTTAGTTTGGAACACGGTGAGCGAGCTACCGAGGTCTTGGTCTACCCCTCAAGTGGTGACCATCGACGGCCAAAATCTCACTGAAAATCTCCTCCTCTCCGCCCATTATGCAAGCGGGTTACTGCTTGCAAACCAAAAGGCATTGGAGCAGGCGGCTGAGCTGGAGGCAGGTCGCCAGGAGAAGAATAGGAGGGTGATCGCCCTGGCGGAGACCACCGACAAGGCCAAGAAGCTGGCGAAGCTCACCGAGGAGAAGGCCGCTGCGTCCCTGACCGCCGAGCAGAGTGCCCTCAAGCAGCTTGGCGACCTCCAGAAGAAGCTCGCCGGGCTAGAGAAAGATGCTGAGGCAAAACTCAAGGCCAAGGAAGATGAGCTCGCCGAGAGGCTCGCCCGGGAGGTCGGCGAACATGAGGTGACCAAGAGGGACCTGAAATGCAGCGGAGCCTGGTCAGGAGCACCGATGAGGAGTGTTCGAAGCTGAAGGATGAGCTCTCGGCCAAGGTAAACGAGGTCGCCGAGCTCCGTAACAACGCATCCTCCTCGATAGATTTGGTTTGTGCGAGGGCCGAAGCCTCGGATCGTGGCTTCATGCAGTGCTACGCCGAGGTCATTCGGGCGATCTGGTGGGCGCGGGCCCATAAAGATGATGTGCTAAAAGCTGTTATCGGGGACTTCAAGGATTGCTTGGATCGGGTCCCCTTCCTTGATGAGACAGAGCTTGACATTGGCGACCTCCCTGAGCTCGGGGTGCCTATCGACTTCGTTCCGGCACGTTTCAAGATTATAAACACTGTGCCTGTGCCGGAATTGAATGTTGGAGAAACAGAGGTCGCCTACGAGGAGGAGCAGACCCCACCCACCATAGAGCAGCTCCAGGATGCTTGCGGGGATGCCATGCTGAACATTGGCGAGCTCGACACCAGCGGGCTCACGGGCAACATCACCTCTGAGGCCGAGCTCGCCCTCGCAGTGGGCTAGGTCGCCGCAAACCCCGCCGACGTCTCAGCCACCCCCACTGCTCCGGAATCTTAGATTAGTTTCTTGATTTTTTTAGATTAGCTTTCCATTTTTGAAAAGTTAGCTTGCCAGGCTGCCGAGCTCGCCTAGAAGGAGTTCTTTTTGTAATTTTTTGTAAGTAGCTCGAGCTCGCCGGGCACGTGTAGCTCGCCCAGAAGGAGCTCTTTTGCACTTCACAGACGGTCAGCTGGTCGGCCTCTGTGGCCAGCAACACTACTCATACTTAGGATTTTTCAGGCATCATTTTTGGCTTGAAAGTTTCCCAAGTATTTTTGAATGGAAATCTGAGCTCTTGGTTCTAACACCTTTCACTTACGTTTTTGCGCTTACGTTATAGTTTTTTGTTAGCTCGTTTATATGTTTTTCGGGTACTTAATTCTTCGTCTTACTTTACTTCGAGAAGCGAATCGTTCGTTTTATGTCACTTTGGACTATGAATTGTACCTCTATTTTAATAGTACGTATTCTTCGTCTTACACCACTTAGGGCCGCGAATTGCTCGTCTTAAACCACTTAGGGTAGCGAGTTGTACTTTGTTTAATTCACGTTGGGCAGTTGGGTTTCATGAACCTTGCCTTAGACGTTTCAGTCGTCTTTTTCGCGAATTTTTCTAACTTATGGCAGTATGTGCTTGGTGACCTTTAGGAAGGGTACCTTTCCCGACCTTGGGTACTTTGGCCTTTGACTTCGAGCATTTTGATTATAACATTTGGGATCTTGGTCCTTGCGCATTACGAAGTTTCTAACGCTTGGCGAGCTACAATGGGTTAACACCTTCGAACAATGGACGAGCTGTAGGAGCTCGCCTAGCTCTCGTGACATGGCAACTTTTCTGACTTGATAAATTTTTCCAACTTCTTATAGCAGCGTAATTTACATTGGTTGCCATCAACATTTCTGATGCAAACCTTCGTCTAGTCTATTATAAGATCCTGATCTATTCATAAAACTTTTTTAGATGCGCTGCACTCCAGGTGTATGACGAGGCGTTGCCCTTTGCATCTTCGAGGTCGTAGGTGCCATTTCGCCAGGCTGCGGTGACCCTGAATGGTCATTCCCAATTTGACCCGAATACACCCGGTGGGGCCATCAATTTCTTCCTCAGTACTATATCCCCAACTTTGAACTTCCGGTCTCGGACCTGGGAATTGTAGTACTTTTCGGCTCTACGCTTTTAGGTGGCATTCTTCATTTCTGATGAAGCTCTGGTCTCTTCGATTAGATCTTTCTCTACTGCCAAGGCTTCGTCATTCTTTTCTTCATCAAATCCTACTACCTTCCAAGTCTTGTTCTGGACTTCGACGGGCACTACTGCTTCAGTCCCAAAGGCTAAGGTAAATGGTGTCTCTCCGGTGCTGGCCCAGTATGATGTTCTGTAAGACCATAGGACCTCCGGGAGTTCGTCTACCAGCTACCTTTCTTATCTTCGAGGCGGAGCTTCAGTATGTGTTTCAGAATTTTGTTAACCGCCTCGACCTGGCCGTTTGACTGTGGATGGTACGGCGTCGAGTAGTGCTTCTTGATGTTCCATGAACTACAGAAGTCTCTCAACTTTTGGCCGTCAAACTGCCTTCCATTATCCGTCATGATCAACTGTGGGAAACCAAATCGACAGATCAGGTTCTTCCAGATGAAGCCGATCATCCTTTCTTGTGTTATCGTTGTAAGCGCTTCGGCTTCAGCCCACTTAGTGTAATAGTCTACTGCTACGACAGCAAACTTTACACCGCCTCTGCCAGGTGGAAATGGGCCGATCAAGTCGATACCCCATTTTGCAAAGGGCCACGGGCTGAAGACCGACTTCAGTTGGTTGATCGGGGAGTGGATGTTAGGTGCGAAGGGTTGACACTTTCGACACTTTCGGCACTTCCGGGCGAAGCTAATGTCATCCTTGCGGAGAGTAGGCCAATAATACCCTTGTCTGATCGTCTTGTATGCCAACGCTTACCCCCCAGAGTGACTTCCACAAATTCCTTCGTGAATTTCTTCTAACACCTCGGACCCCTGTTTCTTAGTTAGGCAATTGAGTAGGGGTAGAGAGAATCCACGTTTGTAGAGTTGGCCATCTAGTAGCGTATATCTGGTAGCTTGCTTTACTAGTCGACTAGCTTCCCAGGTGTCTACGGGGGTTGTTCCGTCCTTTAAATATTTTTGGATTGGAGTGCACCAATCTTCACCATCTTCACTGTCCTCCTGCCCCCCACTCGAGGTCTGATTAACTTTGTAATCGGACGTCGAGGGGTTCTTCAGCTTGGTGAGTACAACCTCCGTGAACTCGGCTTCGCCGTTACTGGTAGCTAGTCGGGCTAGGGTATTTGCTTGTGTGTTTTCTAGTCGCGGTATCTGATTGATGTAAACCTGTGTAAACATCGAGATCAGATGCGCGACTATCTTCTGGTAGGTCATCATCTGTTGGTCCTTTGCCTCGTACTCCCCCCGGACTTGGGATATTATTAGCTGGGAATCTCCGAAGACTTGAAGATTGGTTGCCCCACAGCTAATGATAACCTAAGTCCAGCTATCAAAGCTTCGTACTCCGCTTCGTTGTTGGTTGCTCGGAAGTCAAACTGGATTGCGGAGGTGAAGATTTGTCTGTCCGGGCTAATTAGGACTACGCCGGTGCCTGCTGCTGTGCTGGTTGATGATCCGTCTACGTAGAGGTGCCACGGAGCTATACGCCCCCTCGTCGGATCTTGTGGGAAAGTTAGCTCGACGATGAAATCGGCGAGCGCTTGACCCTTGATCGCTGTTCGGGGTGCGTAGGTTATTCCGTATTGGCTAACTTCTAGTGACCATTTCAGCAGACGTTCGGCGGTGTCTGGCCGTTTTAGTATTTGCCTTAGTGGGAATGTTGTCAACACCTCCACTGGATGGTCGAAGAAATAGGGCCTTAATTTTCTAACACTCATCACCAGTGCATAAGCTAGCTTCTCTGTCGGGGTATACCGCAACTCAGCTTCGTGCAAGACTTGGCTTATGTAGTATACTGCCAGGTGTGTTTTCGCCTCTTCTCGGACCAGGACGGAGCTAATGGCAACCTCTG
Organism: Prunella vulgaris; assembly: GCA_026898435.1. Taxonomy (NCBI): domain Eukaryota; kingdom Viridiplantae; phylum Streptophyta; class Magnoliopsida; order Lamiales; family Lamiaceae; genus Prunella; species Prunella vulgaris. Next base: position 14,932 of record JAPKLY010001153.1, read on the forward strand.
ACACAGTAAGGTAGAGGTATAACTTCTCCCCAGGTATTGGCTTCGATAGGACCTGCGTATCTGCCAGGTATGCTTTAATGTCTTCAAAGGCTCGTTGGCATTCGCTTGTCCATACAAAGTGGTTTTTGAGGTGGAGCTTATTGGCTTTGGCCGCCTCTTTATACCTTCGTGTGTTTGATTTGATCGCCTCGAAAAACGATCGGTTTCGATCACCGGACCTGGAGATGAATCTGTTCAAGGCTGCCATGCACCCGGCTAACCTCTGGATTTTCTGCACGGAATCGGGTACGCCCATCTGGATTATGCATTGGACCTGCGTGGGGTTGACCTCAATTCCTCGCTGGCTCACCAGGTGCCCCAGGAACTTTCTTGAATGTACGCCGAAGCTGGTTTTCTTGGGGTTTAGCTTCATGTTGTAGTGGCGCAGTATGTCGAAGGTCTGTTTTAGGTTGTCAAGGTGATCCTCCTTTCTCAGACTCTTGACTACTATGTCGTCCACGTACACCTCCATGGATTCGCTGATGTGTTGGTCGAACATTTTATTCACCAACCTTTGGTAGGTTGCTCCGTCGTTGATGAGTCCGAAAGGCATTCTTTCCCAGCAGTACATGTTTTTATTGATGTAGAACGCCGTATGTTCCTGGTCATCTGCGTGCAGTGCTATCTGGTGATAGCCCGTGAAAGCATCCATGAATGTCATCATCTTATGGCCTGCGGTGCTATCTATAAGCTGATCAATGTGGGGTAGTGGGAAGTTGTCCTTTGGACATGCTTTGTTCAGGTCCGTGAAGTCGATGCAGAGCCTCCACATCCCATTGTGTTTCTTTACCAGGACGGGGTTTGCAACCCACTGCGGACATAAGGCTTCCTTGATCAGTTTGTTGTCCAACAGCTTCCCAACTTCGACGGTTAGAGCTGCATATTTGTCTGGTCCATATTTCCTTCATTTTTGGCGTACGGGCCTCCTCGTTGGATCTATGTTTAGTTGGTGGCAAGCGTGCTCCAACGGGATCCCCGTCATGTCTTCGTGGGACCAGGCAAACACGTCCAAGTTGGACATCAGAAATAGCTCCATCCTCGACCGGTACGGTTCAGACAACTCAGAACCTATAAAAAGCTCTAAGTCCCTTTCGGGTCCACAGGGAGTGCCGTCAACTCTTCCATGGGGGTGGTCTTTCTCTTTTAATTCTTCCACCTTGGGTCGCTGATGAACTCGTCCCACTCTTCTTGTGATATTCGCGCAGGTTCGTGACCTATGCGGGGCTCGAGATCATCAGCTTGGTTTTCAGCTTGGATGGGTTCCTCGACTGTCATCACCTCCGGTGGTTCATCGACTTGGGATGGTTCCGTACCCGGGGGGTTAGGTCAACGTCCATTGGTACTGGTTCTTGACCTCCCACAGGTTCCCCATCTTGTGCTTCATCTACTACTTCCATGGGAGCCAGTTGCTGCTCTTGCGCAGGTCCCAACACTTGGTCATTTTGGGTTAGTTCCATTCCCTCCATTGGTACCGGTTGCTCGTCTTGCGCAGGTCCAGAGACTTGTTCAATTTTCGGCAGATCGCCTACCTCCATCATTTCAGTTTCTACCGAGATGATGTCTAGGATGTTTAGCTCGTCTGCCGGGATTTGCACATCTTCCTCAAGGACCTGGACCTGCGTCACCGCCTTTTTGACCTGGCCATCTTTGATTTGGAGTAAACACTCTCAGGCCTTTTTCTGGTCACCTTTAATGGTACCGGCGCCTTTCGGAGTTGGGAATTTTACACAATAGTAATAGGTTGAACACGCCGCTTTGAATTCATTGAAAAATGGGCGGCCAAGGAACCCGTTGTAGGAGGACTGTTGGTTGACAACTAGGAAATCTATGAGCCTAGTCAGTCTCCGCTCTAGGTCCTCGGTCGATACAAGTTGGACGCTCAACCTAATAGTACCTAGGGGGACGGTTACAGCTTCTCCGAACCCCACTAATCTAGCATTGCTAGGTTCTAAATATGACTCAAAATCACCTAAGGCATCTAAGGTGGATTTGAAGAGAATGTTGGTGAATGCGCCGGTGTCCACAAGCAGCCTGTGAACTCGGATGTTCATGATGTTGGCGGTTATCACCAACGAGTCGTTGTGGGGCGTTAGTACCCCCTCCAGGGCCGCTGAGGAGAATGTCAGCTCATCAGTAAGCTGCACGACGGACCTGGGGCCGGAGCTGCCTTCTTGGACCTGGTTCACGGCCCAGATTTCAGCCTTCCTCTTTCTCTTGGACATGGAGGATCCCCCGTCTTGGAGGCCTCCAGCAGCTCCGATTTCCTCCTCGAGGACCAAGAGTTCTCAGGTGGGCTCCATGTTCTATTGAGGTTGGGGAGGTCCCCTTCGCCTGTTCTGAGGTCCGCGTTGGCCTGCGTCCTTTTCTTCGTCATCAGAGACCTCCCTTCTCTCGAACCAGTGCCTCTTCGCCGGTGCCTTTTTCACGAATTCGGCCAGCTTCCCATCCTCATAAAATTTCCAGAGTTGTTTGAGGAGGTCTCGACATTTGCTGGTGACGTGGCCGATTGATTGGTGGTAGGCACAGTACTTGTTGGGGTTGAGCTTCACGCGATCTTGGCAAATTCTCCTCGGCTCTTCCAACAAAGCCTTGTCCTTGACCGCCGTAAAGACGTGGTCGAAGGAGACGGTGAGGACTTGGTTGAGCTTCTCCTTGAACTCGTCCCCGTCGCCAAAAGCTTTTAAGTTCCGGGGAGCCTGGTATGTGCCCCCGGATTTCTTCCCGTAGGATTTTTTCTCCTCCGGAGCACCAACTTCTTTCAGTAGTGCCTCCTGCATAGCCACGAACACTCCCGCCTTGTGGCGGAATTCGGTGTAAGTGTTTGGACATGCGAGATGCATCTCCTTCCAGAGGTCGGTGCCCTTTCTGAGCCCGGCCATTACCGCAACGACTTTGGTGTCCTCGCTCACCGGTTTGCTTTCTTGCAGTATTTTATCGAACCTCTCTAGGTACTGCTGGTCGGTCTCGTTCTCGCCTTGGTGGATATTGGCGAGGCGGTGCTTCTGTGTAAGGTAGGATCCAAACCCAGAGAAGTGGGCCAAGAACTCCCGCGAGAGTTGGCCAAATGAGTGGATTGACCCCGGGACGAGTGATGAGAACCAACGGTGAGCTCGGTCCCTGAGGGTCAGCGGGAAGTTACGGTATTGGGTAGAGTCGGTGGCACCCACTGAAATCATAAAGTGTGCATACTTGGCCAAGTGGACCTTCGGGTCAGATTCACCCTCGTATGCGGACATCACCGGGAATTGGACATTTTTTATGGATCGGTGCTCTGAGTATGGCAGGTGCCAATGGAGATGTGGGGAGAGTGGTGGCGTCAGGTCCGGCAGACTTGGCTGCTACTTTTTGTTGTAGCATCTCAACGACCCTTTTCAATGTGGCCAGCTCATCGTCGCGGGTCAGTTCCGGTGGAGGTTGCTCGAAGGTCGTGCGCCTCTTGGACGCACGCCCCCCAGGTGCCTCACTATGGGGTGACCCCTCTGTGGTGGGTCGAAACTGGCGTCCGCCATGTGGGCCCAGTCTGTCGATGGCGGGCCTCCTTAGTCGGTCGTGGGCGGACCTACGAGGCTGCAGGTCCGACTCTCCCCTCTGAGACGTAGCCGGGGCTGCCATTCGTTCGACCTCCTCGCACCTCGGCCTTAGTCTGCCTTGGAGGACCTCCCTCCTTAGTGATTGGTGGGTGGCGGACGCTTCTGTGTAGGATGAAGCTCGCTCGGCATGCGTAGCTGGCTCCTCCACCACCTTCGCTTTCCTAGCGCGCTCCCTATATTGGCGAGCTTGGGCGGAGCTCGCCTCCTGCTCAGATGGGAGGTCGCTATAGTGACCCCTGGTCTGGGTGCCCTGGGTTGGCCTGGTCTGCTCCCGGGCTTCAGTAGCTGGAGCTCGCCTGGGTACTAGGGCAAGCTCATCGAGCTGCCTCTGCTGCAACCTTTGCAAGGTTGCGATGGTGGGTTGGAGTTCGTCGGGGTTGTTGGCCAGGTCCCTCAGGGCGGGACTCAAATTCTCTTGTCCCACTACAACTCACGGAGGTCGCGGAGCTGCATTTTTCGGAGGGACCTGGCGGGAGGTCTCTCCCTCAGCCTGGTCCTGGCAGGTGCCCTTTCCCCTCGGGTGTTCGTCGAGGTCTGTTCCTTGGGCATTTTTGGGTTTTGGAGGGGGTAGCTCGCCGAAGGTCGCCGAGGTGGGGGTATGTCGCCGAGGTGGTGATCTTCCAGCTTGGGTGAATTTGTCTGGGTTCTCGTCTAGGCTCGTGTGCGACGAATTATCTGGAATACGGTTTATTCGTGTACACGCGTGCGTTTTGGAACCTCCTTCGGGCAGAATTTTATGGACCCAAAAATCTAGGCTTTTGCCTGGAAATCTGGGTTTTCGTCCGAAGGAATGAAAATGTATGTGTATCTTCAAGTGTTCTTGAACTTTGTCAAGAACACCTTCAAATCTTCAAATCTTCAAAGAAACCCTAATTTTTGTTTTTCAAATTTCTAAAAATCGACCGCCCTTCCTCTAGCGCCAAATTGTTGATAGAATTTACTAATCGTGTTCGTTTATGTGGCTAATATATCGTATTAATTCTACCAAACAATAATCTAAGATTTTGTGTTCTTGGATATAATAGAGAGAGAAAGTGGAGAGTTAGAGAGAGAAAGTTGTGGTGTATTATAATTGGGATTGATTATGTAATAGTTACAAGAGAGGTCTTATTTATAGGTGTGCGGGTGTGAGATAGCACCTTACGAGCCTATTTGGCTTCCGGTGTCGACGAAGGTCCGTAACCTTCGTCTTGGTCCCTCACCCTGCTCCCTTTATAATGCCTCATTCTACTACATACACTTGTCCTACTTATATATCCGCTATTCGAGTTCTTCACCCGGACGAGCTCTTGGGCGAGCTCTTTCCTGAGTGAGGGCCTTCAGGTTGGGCGAGCTACCTGGTGAGCTCCTGGGCCTTCAGTGTAGGGTTGGGCTTCAGCTCGGCCTCTGTGCTCGTGGGCGAGCTAACCCTTTGTGGGCGAGCTCCCTCGCGAGCTCCCCTCTCTTGTCTGATCGATAGGCTGGCCTCGGGCCTCTGGGGTCTGGGCGAGCTCTAGCGACCTGCCCAGTCTTCATAATTATTCCGACGCCAATCGTGTTAGCTCGCCTTGTCAACACTCATATTTATAGTGAGAATACAAGATCTTGAATATCTTGAATATCTAATATTTCAAATCTTGATTATCATGAATATCAAATATTCTAATCTTGATAATCTTGAATATCAAATATTCAATTCTTGACATTCTTAATCCAAGAATTTTCAAAAAAAATATAGTACATATATTAATCCAATGAGATCTTGATTTTATTAGATATTCTTGTATCCAAGATACATATCCATTTTCCATAAAATCTCTCATGAAATTGATATATCATATTTTTTGAAAAAAACAACACTTAATAGGCCTAAAATATTTCTTTTATTTTAATCACATTGTCAATTGTTGGACATTTAATTGGGCTACCTTTAGGAGAATTAAGATTAGACCTCCTAATGGGACTTGAATTCTAACATTGAGCCCAATGTCATTCAACCCATTAACATTAATCTCACTCCACTATAGGATTAATGTTGCACTATCCATCTTAACCCATATTACAATCATATGGCTCCCGGTCATTATTTCCCGTGTTTAAGATTCTCTTGTCCGTTAATTAATCAAGCCACTGAACGCTTTAATTAATTTAACATCTTATCCTTGGAGTAAGGACAACTCTTCTTTATCATCATACCGGAAACAGGAAACTATCCTAAAAAACCTGAGGATAGGTACTTGATTTTTACGTGCCAAGGGACACGAGTAGCCAACTTCCTCCCTTAGGAACTGACCCCTGGGTGGTTTACAAGTCCCAGTCCTTTCTACTAACCAACTCACAACCTGAGGGGTTTGGTATTCACGTTTTCCAACTATTGTGTATTGATCCTTCTAACAAATCAGTTCTATAGGATAGGATCAATACTCAAAGTAAAATACAGAAAAGATTCCTACTACAACACTAGGGAAATTTAAGGTTTCAGAGTGTTGCTTCAAATGAACTTTGAGTGCTTGGAATCTTGAGAGTTTCTCTTGGAAATTTCCCGTTAGCCTTGAATGGGAGCAAGACCTTCTGTATTTATAGGGAGGTTTGAAATAGATCCGTTGGAATTGATCCGTTTAAAACCTTCCTATTTAGGGTAGGTGCAGGTTTTGGTTGTCCTTGTCTGACATGGACCATACCTAGTATGGCAAAGATTCTGATTCGCCGCCTGCACCTCTGAGAAGCATTAAATGCGCTCAGTCTCCGTACATACGTGTCGCCTTCTAACTGGTCACTTTGTCAATTGCTAGTTTGTCGGCATTAACTTCACTGAACCTCGTAAATTTATAACTCTGAGTTCCTCGTTCTTTACTCAGCATAAATGTTTACCTTATGTTGGAGACTCTGACATTCTTTTTGCTTCATCAGACTTCCATTCGCACGTGTGACCTTTACGTATCAGGACTTACAAGTATCAGGTTAACTGATACTAAGCCCAAGTCAGGAGGGATATTCAGCCTGATCAAGGTTACTTGAGCCTTCACTGATAGAGACTTCCCTGAGCATGCTTAGTCTACTCAGTTCTGTCAGGATCAGTGGTCTTCTTCAGGATGGCTTCTAGGCATCTTCAGGAGTCTTTCTAGGTTTTTCAGGTTCAGCTTCAGGTTGATCCTCTTCAGGATGATCAACGCCTTCTGGGTTGGAGATACTTCAGACTTCAGACTTTAAAGACGTCTCCATCAGTCTTCACTCCTCAGTACGTTCCCCCTGAACTGAATACCTGTGAATAGAAAAATATATTCTAACCTATCTATCTTGAGCCTATCATCCTGATCACTATACTTAGGCAAATTCATCAAGGGGTTTTGGGATCTAATCAAAGCACTCAGATTGTCCCAACAATTTCCCCCTTTTTTATGATGCCAAAACCTTTATCTGTTGAAAAATTATCTGTTGGAGAGATAGGTCCAAGACTTGCTATTTTTGGGTAGGCATCGGGTGGGTAAGAGATTGCAGTTTCCATTTTTCCATGCTTGTTTGGTGAAAAGGTCTTCTGGCACCGACTGCCTACAGTCAGCAACTTTTTCCGCTTGTCAGTGGTCATACATGAGGGGTCCATCTCCCGTTGGTTCTTTTTAGCGGCTAGTGAGACTTGAATTTTATTCCTGGTTGACTTGAAGTGCATCTGAGCTTTATGTCTTTGAATGAGCATTTTCAGTTGTCTTTATGACCTTTGACACTGATATTCCCTTTGTCTGCAGATACTTAACATAAATGCTAAGTCTTCCAAAATCAGTGACCTGACTTAATTCAGGTGCCACTAGTCAGTCATGTTTGAGACTCAAGAACTAACTCTTCACTAAGAATCTGTCCTGACTGAGCTTAAAAATAGTCAATAGACACAATCAACGGAATTCTCTCAGGAGCATCTTCAGGCTGGTTTAGGAATCCTAGCTTTAGGTAAGTTTCCCCTAAACTGAATACCTGTAAATGAAAAGCTCTAACTCTTATCCTGAAAATAGCCTAACTATTACATTCCTGAGTGTGCTTCAGACAACATATCTTTTCAGGGATTTTGGGATCTACATAAAACAATCATTGTCCCAATAGATTCAATGCTTCTCGGAGCACCGCTAGCCACTGTAGGTGGTTCCACCCAAATTCCCTTCGATCATACATTAGTTTGGCTTCAATTTTACTATTCATACAATGAATTTTATGGTACTTCTTAGTGCGTTGTCTACCCATATTCATTCGCCAGAGCGCATTGTGGGTTCTTTTGGTTCGTTGTTCATACTTCTCTTGGTTCGTTGGGTGCATTTCTTGTGGTTTTACTTAGATCCACCATTTTAAACTTCTAGGCATCAATTTTCAGTGGGTGGTTTTAGTTTGCCATAACAGCATCAAAGTGGATATCTTTCATTTCGAACCTTGTACAAAAGGGTTTTCCGTACGAGCTTCTTCTACCTATACCGCAGTTGAAACACCTAAAGGAGAATTTGGTGTCTTTCTGGTCCCTACTCATGACCACCTGAACATTATAGGGAGAATTAAAGAAAAAGGTGTTTGAAAATGCCAAAGAAAGGAAAAACAACAAATAACAAAGTTGGATTTTGGGGGCGATCACGATATGAGGTCTCTTTTTATTTTTCTTTTTCTTTACTAGACTTTTTTGCTAGAAACTTGTTACTTGAAAAGAAATTAGTTTGATCATGTGTAATTGGAATTGGTTGTTTGGAATCAAGCTTATTTTGATTCAATTTTAAGTTTTTATGTTTGAGGGGTATTTAAAATAATTTTACAACCAAAAGGCAACAAAGATTGTTTTTAAAAGTGGGAAAAAATTTGTCCCTTTTTATTGAGTCAATTTTATGCATTTTCACTATATATTGAGTGAAATTTTATACAAATCATTTTATATATGAATCTCCTTTTGTGATGTGATGAAATGTGATGTAATTTTTTTTTTTTTTTTTAAGAATACTTCCTAATAATTTTTTACTTTAATAATAGTGGAAACTTTATTAAAATTTTAAAATTTAATAAGAATTTTTTAGATTGTTATGCATATGGTTTAATTAAAATTACTTATATTTAGAGAAATATAATAATTATATAAATATGATCTTACGTAATTTGTGTGAATTGACTTGACTGATTCAATCATTTGATTAGTACATAATTTGATCTCCATGTAATATTTGAGCTGGTGGGTAATGAAAAATAATCTAAATAATCTAATATATGATACATGTGCGTTTAATTGTTTACATAATGTGGAAATAATACTAACATGCAATGATTAATTTTACAAGAGCAACACTCACGTGAAACGTTTCACGTGTAAAACGGGTTTAAAAAAGCGCAGATCCCAAGGCAACTCGCGGGTCAAAGACCGGGTCAACCAAGAAATCCACGAATCCTCTGCCCACATCTCAATCAAAACAAAATCAACGCCAAAACCTAACTTAAACAGCAAGAAATTCATGCCAAAACAAAATCAAAATGGCGACATCGTAGAGTACTACAACGGTGACAAACGATGACAGCAAATGCAAAATTCCAATCAACAAAGCAAGAAAATCATTTGAAGAAAGTCAAGAACAGCAAAAAAAAGGAAAAATAAAGCAAAACAAGAAGAAGAGAACACATATTATGGACGATTATTTTCCAAATTGTCAAATAATATCAACAATAAAATCTACGGGTTATACAACACGTAACATGAATAAATAACACATTCGAAAAAACATTACAAAAATATGTGTTACTCAATGTACAAATATATGTTACTAAATGAACATGTATATTTTACTATTAATACTATGTTACTTTATTAACATTTGTATGTTACTAAATAAAACACATGGTGTTACTTTTTAAAAATATGTCAAAAAATTTAATATGTATGAATAATTAACAGAACAACACATTGAAAAAACATTACACAAATATATGTTACTCAATGAAGAAGTATATGTTAAAAATTATAATATGTGGTGTTACATATTGCAATTCTGTTAATTTTCAGAGATATTATGTTACTAAATGAAAATATATATGTTACTATTAACTTATATAAATGTTACTTATTATAAAATTATAATTTAAAAAAAATATTATGTTACTTAATGAACATATGTATGTTACAATTCTATTTTTTGTGTAACATAGTTTATTCTATTTTGTAACATGAACTTAAGAGAAAAGTAATTAACATTAATTTTTAGTAACACGATTCATGTTATTTTGTAACACTGACTCAAGATAAAAGTAACATAGATTGTAATCATTGTATAAGCAATCACAACATAAAAACAAGTGTGTTTTAATAACCATTCAATAAATAATTTTAGTGTAACACAATTTATTATATTCTATAACATGAACTTTAGGGAAACGTAACATAAATTTTCAGTAACATAATACATGTTATTTTGTAACACAGACTCAAGACAAAAGTAACATAGATTGTAATCATCGTATAAGCAAATGATAACATAAAAAGAAGTGTATTTTAACAACTGTACAATAAAAAATTTTATTGTAGCACATTTTATTATATTTTGTAATATGAACTTAAGGAAAAAGTAACATAAATTTTCAGTAACACAATTCATGCTATCTTGTAACACTGACTCAAGACAAAAGTAACATAGTTTTTTTGTACAGAACCTAACATTTTAATGTATTAAAGAAATGAACTATATACAATGAGTTCCCAATTTTATATCAAATGAGCATTTGGTGTCTTAGTACCCTTTTATTCCATATCAAATGTCCTTTGAAAAAAAGATGAAAAGGTAAGAAAAAATACCTTAAATTGTAAATACGAAGTTGGAAATGGTGGAAAAAGTAGAAAATCACCGGTAGCCGTCGCAACAACCTCCGGTGATTGAAAAGGGGGATGCGGGAACGAGAGAGAAAATGAAAAACTGAGAACGAAAGTGTAAATGCAAAGTTTGAAATGAATTATTAAGGAACCCGTTTCTAATTACCGGATCTTCTATGATCAGTTTCTCATTACTCAACCCGATTTGCCCAGTTATTATTTGACCCATTTAACAATATGGTATCGTTTCACACCGTGAAATGTTCCATATAATTTTTTGTGATTTTACAAATATATAATTATATACTATTATTGGGACAATCTGAGTGTTTTGATTAGATCCCAAAACCCCTTAATGAATTTGCCTAAGTATAGTTCATCAGGATGTTAGTTTCAGGATAGATAGGTTAGAATAGATTTTTCTATTCACAGGTATTCAGTTCATGGGGAACATGTTGAAGATTGAAGACTGATGGTGACGTCCCTGAAGTCTGAAGTCTGAAGCATCTCGAACCCTGAAGGCATGTTCGTCTTGAAGATGATCAACCTGAAAACCTAGAAAGAGTCCTGAAGTTGCGTAGAAGCCATCCTGAAGAAGACCACTGATCTTGACAGAACTGAGAACACTAAGCATGCTCAGGGAACTCTCTATCAGTAAGGACAAAGTGTAACCTTGATCAGGCTGAACGTCCTTCTGATGTTCATAAGTCCTGACTTGGGCCTAGTATCAGTTAACCTGATACTTGTATGTCCTGAGACCCAAAGGTTACACGTGCGAATGGAAGTCTGATGAAGCAGAAAGAATGTCAGAGTCTCCAACATAAGACAAACATTTATTCTGAGTAAAGAACGAGGGACTCAGAGTTATAAATGTACGAGGATCAGTAAAGTCAAAGCCAACAAACTAGCCATTGAACAAACGACCAGTGAGAAGGCAACACGTATGTACGGAGACTGAGCACACTTAATGCTTCTCAGAGGTGCAGGCGGCGGATCAGAAACTTTGCTATACTAGGTATGGTCATTGTCAGACAAGGACAACCAGTACCTGCACCTACCTAAAATATGAGGGTTTGAGACGAATCTCCTCCAACGGATCTATTTCAAACCCCCTATAAATACAGAAGGTCTTGCTCCCATTCAAGACCAACGGGAAATTTCCAAGAGAAAGCTCTCAAGATTCCAAGCACTCAAAGCATACTTTGAACAACACTCTGAAACTTTAAATTTCCCTAGTGTTGTAGTAGGAATCTTTTCTGTATTTTTCTTAGAGTATTGATCCCATCCTTAGAACTGTTTTGTTAGAGGGATCAATACACAATAGTTGGAAAACGTGAATACCAAACCCCTCAGTGTGTGAGTTGGTTGGTAGGAAAGACTGGGACTTGTAAAACGCCCAGGGGTTAGTTCCTTAGAGAGAAAGTTGGCTACTTGTGTCCCTTGGCACGTAAAGTCCAAGTACCTAACCTCAGGGTTTTGAGGATAGCTTCCTGTTAAATCAGGTCGTGGATGTAGGAGTTGGTTATCTCCGAACCACGTTAAAAAGACCCTAGTGTGCTGATTTACTTATTGCTCAGGATCATAACTGTCATTCATATTAAACTGATCGTACTTTCATTGCTTTGAAAACATCAGGATTGATTCTTCATCCTGATTAGTAAAACTGTGCACCAGCCTTAACCACGTTTTCACTAAGCAAATTGATAAGTTTTCAGGAACTAAAACGAGTAAAAACTTAAGGGCTCACATTCCGCACTAAACTGGGCTTACTGAGATAGTAGTCCAACTGACTAGCTTTCGAGCGGTCAGTAGGTTTGTTATCTCTACTGAGCTTCTGAGAGCACAACTCTGACTTAGCCTCTTTGGTTCATTGTTGATCCGTCCCTGCTGCCCCTGAGGACCATCAGTTTAACTGAGCATTTCAGGAGCTTCCTGACTAAGTCTGAAAGAGTATTTTCCTGAGATTTCGAGAAAATCTTACATCAGTGTATTCCCCCTCTTACACTGATTTACACTCATTTCGGGACCAACAAGTGGTATCAGAGCGGTGGTTCAAAAGACCACTGACTTTGTTTACCAACAGTTTCTGAGTTGAAACTTTTGGTGGTCAACTGAACAAATCTTATTTTCTAAAAATTGCATATCATGGCATCCAGTTCTAAGCGCCTTGAGGGAAATCTTCCTGAGTTCTCTATTGATAACTATGCTTGTTGGAAATTCAGGGTCCTTGCACATCTCTACTCCTTCCATGATCAGATGTCGTAGGTGATTGAGCATGGTCCTATCAAGTTCATGAGGAATCTTCAGACTACCTGGCCTGTTACTGGTAATGTCCCTATTCTGGCTGCCGGAGATGAGGAAGTGGAGAGGTCTGAGGTCTGCGCTTACATCTGATCAGATTAAGCAAATCGGACTGGATAATGTTGCTAAGAACATTATACTCCACACCGTTTCTTATGAGAATTCGGTCAGGCTCATGCATCTGAAGACTACGAAGGAGATCTGGGAAGCACTGAAGGAGATGAGCGAGGGTTCTGAAAAGATTAAAGAGAACTAGCGGGATTTGGCAATCAGGAAGTTTGAGGCCTTTAGGATGCTAGATGGAGAATCCATCGATTAGATGGAAGCTCGGTTCATTAAGATGATGAACGAGCTAGCAACCCTTGGGAAGGAGTTTCCCAAGAGGGAGGTGTAATCTAAAATCCTGAACTGTCTCCCTGAAAGATGGGACACAGGAGTGATCTTGTTGAAGAACACTCAGGATCTCACAAACATTCTTTACACTCACCTATTCTCAGAGTTAAAGGCTCTGGAATTTGACCTCGATAAGAGGATGACGAAAGGTGCTGCCAATAGAGGATGTCAGCGAGAAGAAGACACCTGAGAAGGAAAAAAGCGTGTCTCTTAAAGCTACTCCTGAGCCTGAGGCTGGATCTGGCTTGAAATCACTCAGAGATATGAGCAAGGATGAGCTAACCTTGGAGTAAATCCTGATGGCACGAAGATTTGAGAAACTGAACTCTCGATTCGGAAGGTATAAGAAATTTCATACTGACACCCGGGATCACAGGTATTCCAGCCCCAGGAGATCAAGCCCCCGGAGAGAAGAGAGAAGGGGTTCTGAGTCCAAGAAAGAAAGGGACGAGCCTGAGCGACGAAGAGATGAGAAGAGCTCCAGAAGGAGAGACGATGCTGAGCCCAGAAGATCCAGCTCCAAACCTGAACGATCATCAGGGAGCAGGAGGGAGTCGTCAGATAAGAGGTACACTGACAAACTGGGTATTTCTGATGTAGATCAGTGTTACCATTGCAAGAAGACCGGACATTATCAGTATGATTGTCCGGAGCTCAGTGCTCGCGAGAGAGAAGATCGGAGAGCAAAGAGAGATCTCAGGGCATCATATCGGAGAGCTTTGGTTGGTGAGGATTCCTCAGATTCCGATGGCCCAGGACGCCGTTCCCCTGAACTCTTCTCCGATGAGGAGTATGATGATCTCTATCTGATGGCAGATGATGATGTATGTTCTTCTGCCTCTTCTCCTGATCACGCACCTGAGCTTAGCTTAGACTCAGCAAAGGAACTCGACCTTCAGCTCGCCCTAGAGTAATTGATTGTTGATTTCTCAAGGCAGCAGGAGACTCATATTCACAAAGTGGATGTGAATGCACAACTGAGTGGGGAGAATGATCGGTTAACTGAGTCTCTCAGAATGAGAGATACTGAGGAAGCCTTGAGGTTAGTAAACCTCCAGGAAGAGTTGTTTCATGCCCGGAATAGGCATGATGAGACTCCAATGGTAGTTGAAAGACTCAATGGTGTAATCAGCTCACTGATTGAGACTCGTGACACTGATTTGTTCCTTGCTCAGGAACAGCAGATGATTGAGCGGATTGCTCTGAGAGGGATGTTCGAAACTGAGTGGCAAGCTCGCCTTAGTGCTGAGCAAACTGCTTGGAATCTTGAACTGATCTCAAAAGAGAATGCTCATCAGAAGTTGGTGCTTCAGTACACCACTGAGCTTGAGGCCCTGAAAAAGGAAAATGTGCGCCTTGAGGAAAAGCTGAAGAAGTTACACACATCTTCCCAAGTGGTTGATGAGTTAACAAGTTTCTCTCAGCTTACTGATGGTGCTAAAGCCGGGTTAGGCTATGATGCCTCAAAAGACCCAAAGGGCAAGAAAAAAAAGAGGTGCTTTAGGGAGCAACTCTCAGAAAAAGTTTGTCCCTGCCCAAACTGATGATAAGGGCCCCAGTGTTGCTCATCAGGATAAGGGCAAGGGAAGGAGAAAGTGCCTGCTGAACCTGTCAGGCAAAATGCTGAGGGACCAAGGGCACAACCAAAAGGAAAGGCCAAGGTACCTCACCAAGAGCTGAGGACAAAGGACCAAGGGAACTCCAAGGCTCAGCCTAGGAACCCTCAAGCTGGAAAGAACTCTGCCCCCAGCACTTCTCAGACTAAGCCTCAGAATGCTCAGGGTGGAAGGAATTCTGGTCAGAGGAGGCCTCAGGCAAGGCCAAGGAATACTGAGGTCCAGAGACCTCAGGCAGGGCACAGGGCCCATCAGGAGCGTCCTAATCCTCAAAGGAGAAGGACAAACCAAGTGGTCCCTGAAGGGCGACGGAGACCTGACTCCGTTAACGCTCAGGCCAGACCTCAAGTGCCTAGAGGTCAGGCTCGAGCAGCTCCTTCTCAGGACAGACCTCAGCCCAATGCACCCAGGCCAAGGAGGAACATGAGGCTCGCTCCCAAGAATCAATCCAGGGCTCCTGAACCTCAGGCTGACACCAATACACCCTCAACTTCCCAGGCACAAAGGAAAAAGAGGACAGTGTATGTTGATGTTTCAGGGAGACATCTTGACACTTCATATGCCATCAGAATTGTTAAACAAATCTGGATCCCGAAGGGTATGGCTGACATTATAGGACCCAATACGAGATGGGTACCTGAGGCCTGATTCTTTTCAGGTCGCTGCGGGCTACAAGAAGAGGAGGGAGGATCAGAAGATGGACTGGTAGTTGGACTCTGGATGTTCCAGGCACATGACCGGATGTCGTGATCTCCTTTAGGATTATGTAGCTCAGGATGGCCCGCAGGTAACCTTTGGTGATAACTCTAAGGGTTTCACCAGAGGATTCGGTACCCTTGTTGTTGGTTCTGTGAGAGTGCTTAATGTATCTTATGTTGAGGGTCTTAGGCATAACCTGCTTTCGGTCAGTCACTTCTGTGACCGTGGTTATAGTGTAGAATTTACATCTAACATATGCCTTGTGAAAGACAAATCTACACTGCACGTTCTGATTACAGGTGTCAGGAGAGGCAACGTTTATCTTGCTGACTTTAAGAGCAGCTCTCCTGAAACTTGTTTGGTCGCTAAGAGCTCAGTTGGCTTAGGCATAAACGCCTGAGTCACTTAAACTTCATGATTATTAACAAAATCTCTCGACTTTTTCTTGTAGAGGGTCTACCTAATGAAATTTTTAGCAAAGACCACGTGTGCGGAGCTTGTCAGGAAGGCAAGCAAACCAAAGCCTCATTCAAAGAGAAAGATGCCTTCTCAACTGACAGAGTGCTTCAGCTCCTGCACATGGATCTCTTTGGTCCAATTACTCTTGTCAGCATGAATGGTAGGAAATATACCCTTGTTGTTGTTGATGATTATTCCAGGTACACATGGATTATTTTCTTGCTCAACAAGAAGGAGACTCAGGTCAAGCTTCCAGAGTTACTCAAGAAATTGAGTACTGAACAAGGTCAGAGCATCGTCAGGATCAGATCAGATCAGATCGGGGAACAGAGTTTATTAACTCTATTATAACTAATTTTTGTACTGACCTTGGTATTGCTCATGAGACTTCTGCAGCCAGGACCCCTCAGCAGAATGGGGTAGCTGAGAGACGGAACCGGACCCTGAAAGAAGCTGCCAGGACCATGTTGGCTGAGTCAGGACTGCCCAAGAAGTACTGGGCTGAAGCAATCAACACTGCTTGCTACACTCAGAACCGATCTATGCTGAACAAACAACATGCTCAGGCACCTTATGAAACGTGGAACAAATGGAAGCCTCGTATCTCCTATTTCCATATTTTTGGTGTAAGTGTTTTATCCTGAACAATGGGAAAGACCAGCTAAAAGCCTTTGATAGCAAGTCTGATGAGGGAGTGTTCTTAGGATACTTCTCAGTCAGTAAAGCATTCAGGGTGTATAACTGTCGGACCCTATGTGTGGAGGAAACACCTCATGTTGTGTTTGATGAAACTGCATCAGTACGTAGAAAACAGGTTCCGAGTCCTGACACTGAGGGGGTTACCAAGAGGGTGACAAGACTGAGCCTGAAGAATACTGAGTTCAAGGTCAAATTCGTGAATGCTCCAAAGGGATGGGATGATGATGACGATCAGGATGGACCTCAGGCCAACCCTCAGCAAGCCCCAGCCTCAGAGAATGTTGAGTCTCAGACGGAGGCACAGACTCAACCTGAGGTACGTACTGTCGGTGATGATGCTTCTGCACCTGAGACAGTTACTGAGTCCAACTCTGTAGGGGGAAACAATGTCCCTGATATTGTACAACCCTCAGGGAATGACTCAGTGTCCCCTGTTCTTGCTCGTTCCGCTTTTTTGCCTGTTATTGTCGAAACTAACACTTCAGGTTCAGGCGAGGGAACATCAGCAGCTCCCAGTGCAGCCGTTAGTAGGAGGCGGTGGCTAGATGATCACTCATTGGCTGACATCATTGGTGAGAGCGCTATGTTCTGTTGTTTCCTGTCTGATCAGGAACCTAAGAGCATTGAAGAAGCTCTTGCTGACCCCAACGGGATCCTAGCCATGTAGGATGAGCTCAATCAGTTTGAGCGGAATCAGGTTTGGGAGTTAGTTGAGAGACCTAGGCGTCAACATGTTATTGGCACCAAGTGGGTCTTCAAGAACAAGAGGGATGAGAAGAATGTTGTTGTTAGGAACAAGGTCAGACTAGTGGCAAAGGGTTACTCTCGGGCCGAAGGAATCGACTATGATAAGACCTTTGCTCCGGTCGCAAGGTTGGAAGCAATCAGGTTGTTCCTGGATTATGCAACATTTAAGAAGTTCAAAGTGTATCAGATGGATGTGAAGAGTGCTTTTCTGAATGGTGTACTGAACGAGGAGGTTTATGTGGAACAACCTCAAGGTTTCGAAGTTGGTGACAAGGTTTATCAGCTGAAGAAAGCACTCTATGGCCTGAAGCAAGCTCCGAGAACTTGGTATGATACACTTTCCCAATTCCTGATAGACCATGGGTTCGTGAAAGGAATAGTGGACAGGACCCTCTTCAGTATATCCGAAGGGGAAGACATTCTCTTGGTTCAGATTTATGTGGATGACATAATATTTAGATCACCGAACATGAAACTTTGTGAGAAATTCTCAAAGCTGATGACGGGGAAGTTTGATATGTCAATGATGGGAGAGATGAACTTCTTTCTAGGTCTTCAGGTCAGGCAAACTGACTCCGGAATCTTCATAAATCAGTTCAAGTATGCGAGGGACTTGATTCAGAAGTATGGAGTTTAGTCCAGGAAAGTCTCACGTATTCCCATAAACACAAATGAGAAGCTGGATACTGACAAGGAGGGGACCTCAGTGAATCAGACTGAATATAGGGCACTGATTGGATCCTTATTGTACCTGACTGCAAGTCGTCCTAACATCACTTATGCAGTCGGAGTTTGTGCAAGATATCAGTCTGATCCAAAGAAGAGTCATCTAGAGAGTGCCAAAAAGATACTGAAATACCTAAAGGGTACAGTGACTTTGGTATCGCTCTGATGACAACCTAGAACTGACAGGGTATTCTGATGCTGACTATGGAGGTTGTAGGCTGGATAGGAAATCAACTACAGGCACGTGTCAGTTTCTAGGGAGTAAACTGGTCTCTTGGTTTTCCAAGAAACAAACAAGTGTTGCAACTTCTACTACTGAGGTTGAATATATGGCGGCAGGCAGTTGTTGCTCCCAGATGCTTTGGTTGAAACAACAACTGAGAGACTACCAAGTTGAGGCCACTGAAGTCCCAATTTATTGTGACAACAATAGCGCTATTGCCGTATCCCAAAACCCAGTCTTACACACAGGGTGTAAGCATGTAGACATCATGCATCACTTTATAAGAGATCATATTGAGAAGAAGGATATAAGGATGGAGAGGATCCCTACTGACAAGCAATGAGCTGACATCCTGACTAAGGCTTTGCCTGAAACCAGGTTTGTTGAGTTGTCAGTAGAGTTAGGACTTCTTGACCCAGGAGTAGAAGGTTCAGTTTGAACCTCAGTTCATGAGTGAACAAGGTGGTCAGGAGGGATGACTAACTCAAGATCAGGTTGCAGAATGACGGATGGCTTTCAGGGGGAACAGACATCAGAATTAGGATCTTCAGGTTTAGTTGAGTTTAGGTTCAGGGCATAGAGTTCAGGGTTTATCACCCTGATCAGACTCAGAGGTATCCGTCAGGTTTCAATATCTGACTGACTGGTATGTATTATTGAACCCTTGAGTTAATTATGACATGCTTGCATCATTTCTGATTGTGTCTGACACCACATCAATCACAGGGTTTTTAACTCTAATCCCAGCCGTTCATTTATTATTCAGTTTTTATTAAATGAGAAATCTGAATTTATTTCAAACATTCTTCTGACACGCATTTAATGCAAGTGTGGGCGAGAACAGTTTTCAATAAAGGTTTGAATTATTAACTTTGAAAACTGAATTTGGTAAAGTTTTATTCCGGATATACCCCTTCATCTAATCCATTGAATTTCAAAAGACTTTTAATCAAATCTGTCCATTATAACTGAATTTTTGGGTATAGAAGGAAGCTTTGTTCACATTGTAAAATTTGCGCACTCATATTCTCTTAACCCAAATTTCTTGCAACCTTTCTATCTTCCAAACACTCTTCTCTGCACTCATGGCTTCTGCATCCTCCAAATCGATTGAAGATGTCAAGAGATTCCACGCTGCTATTTGCAAAGTGGAATCGAATGTATCTTACGAATGGCGGGTGGACTTCTCTCATCGATCCACCATCTCTGAACTTCACCAAGTTTATGGGGCCATCAAGAATGTTGGGCTCCTAGACTTTGTCACTATCAGACCCGCCAAGACATGCCTCCATCAGATCGTGGCCTTTTATGCAAACATGGATCTCAGAGATGATGGAGAGTGGGAATCAGTGCTTCTACTCAGGCGAACGGTGGAGAAGAACGGAAAGAAAGTTGTTCAATACTTCTCTGAACGGGTGAATATCAGAGAACACATCAGGAAGACATACAAATTACCCCATTCCACTGAGCAGAATCAATTGGGGGATCCCACAGCATATAAGGCAGGAGAGGAGCAGGGATGTATGGATGAGTTCCTGATCGTTCCTCAGGAGATTTTCAGCACAATGAATAAGAAGCTCCTGAAACCAGCCTACAAACTACTATTCGAGGTAGTAGTTCAGAGTATAATGGGCTTCGTCAGAGGAATTGAGCAGATCAGTCAGCCCAAGATCAGGGGTTTGGCTGCAGTGGTTGACAACGCTCGGATTGATTGGGAAGAATACTTTCTTCAGAAGCTCGTTCAGGAGTCAAAGAAGGTAACGAGGGTGGGTGACAAGATTGTGTTGGACAAGAATCCCCACTACGGATCCAGGTTATCAGTAATACTTCAAAATCTTCTATTGGGAGACGTTGATCAGGCTGAGCTGTTTGATTTCAAAGAGAAGCACCTTCTCTTCAGAAGTGCTATTGAAACCGTGAAGAGGATGAATGACACAGAGATTAAGAAGGTGTCGAGGGGCAAAGGCAAAGGAAAGGCAGCAAGCTCAAAAGCTCAGAACCAGTGAAGAAAGCCCCAATGAAGGTGAAGGTGAAGGGGATCACCATTTCTGAACCAACTGAGAGAATGTCACTGCTGTGGGACGAGCCCTTCGATACTGAATCTGATCAGCCTGAACAGAGGTCAGTATCAGTTACAAAACCAGTCGTGCTAATCTCTTCTGTGGCACCTTCTGAAGTTCCCTCGTCAGAACCTACTGCTGCTTCTGGCACTGAGAAGATGCCTCAGCAGGAGGTGACTCAGATCGAGGGGGAACGAGGGAAAGCTGAAGCTGATCCAGGAGTCAGGGTACCAGTGCACCCTGAAGTGGTGGTGATGGACGAAGTCCATGAGCTCGGGGAGACGGTGGCTCAGGCTGAGCTCGAGGAGTTGGAGGAGGAACAAGGAGATGAGGAGGCCCAGGGTGGGCAGAGTGGAGTTTCAGGCTCTGAGGAGACTCAGGATGAAGAGGGTGAGGGTGAAGAAGGACAGGGCGAATCTACCCCTGAGGATGATGTTCAGGCAGCCCCAGTACAAGAGGTGGCTCCCAAAACTTCCAGTTTGACTGCCTTCAAAAAATGTGTCAGGTCTCAAGCCATCAGGTTCGTGTGGCAGCATCTACCTGAGCTGAAGGATCCATTCAGGGAGGAGGCCATCAGACTGAGGTTGCTAGTAATCATACGCAGATCCACTCTTCCGGAACTTGCGTCCCTGATTGAAGAAAAAGGGGTGGATGTCCTGAGGGATCAGGAGCAGATCTTGTGCAATCGATTCTCCATACGCTCATATGCTCAAGTCCTTCTCACTGAAGACTTCGTCAGGGTTGCAGGGCAAACAATCCGAATAGAGCTCAAGCCCTTATTCCTGCTGCTGAAGGTGCACAACCTGTTGCACCGGCCGATGAAGCACCCCCGGGGTCAGGACTGCTGAGGCTCATGGAGAGGCCCCAGCTGTGGTTTCCAAGAGGACCACAATGAGGAAGAAGAAGAGCCGGACCATTTTAGTGGGAGTTTCATTGATGGGCCGAAGCATTCTCAGCAAGATCATCTGCCAGCAGGACAAATTGAAAAGGCTGGCGACTAACTCCTCTAATGCAAGGAAGGAAGATACTGAACGCTTCCTGAGCATAGAGAATCAATGATCTACTGAGCTTGCCACGATCACTGGCCAGGTACAAAATGCAATTAACTCAGCCCTTAGTGGTCTTGATGACAGTGATCGAGTCAAAAAATACTCGTCCAACAAACTAAATGAATAAGGTCGAGGTTATCAAATCAATACCTGTCATCCTCTGCAATTGGTTAAGTAACAATCCACCTTCTGCCTTCTGCAATATCCTTCTGACTGCCTACGCCTTCCTCCTAAGAGATCTGCACAAAATCGAGCCGGAAAGGATTCTGGCGTCGATCCTCCGACGCTCAAGTTAGCTCCTGGAAAACTCCTCAATGCCACCAGAATGAAAATATAAAGTGTATTTTGAAATATGTATCCTGGAAAAATGAAAAAGAGAGAGAGAAAACTATTTATACCCTCTCCTTTGACAAGAAGGTTATGATGGTCCTTTCCTCTGCTTAGAGACCACTACTAACGGCTCCCAGTTAGTGGAGCAATGCAGCATAAAGGTAGTACCATACGTGGCACCCTCCCATTGGTAGAAAGTACAATTTTATTCCCTCATCCTGATTCGGATGGATATGCTCACCTAGGTCATAGTTTTCAATGATAGTGACAGGGATTTCTTTTCTTCTCTGTACTCTGCATGTAGATAGGTCAACTTACCAGAGGTCAGACCTTAGAAGTGAGAGGGAGGGATCCTCCTTTAACCAGATGCCTCTTGCTAACATGTCTAGTCCTCTGCGTTCTGGCAGAGGAATGAGTCCACAGGGCAGCGCTTAACAATCTTCCATTCTTTGAAATGAGCCTCATCTCTAGCCAATGCTTTGTTAAACCCATTGGAGCTTCGAGATCCATATTAATTCTTAAAACTTTACCATTCAGGTGCTTCTCCTTTTCAGAAGGATTTATACCTAGTCGGTGACTTCTGAGATCACACATCCACGCCCTATCAACTAGTCCCCCTATTCCATATAGAAAGTGCCTGTAGGCAATTTTATTAGAATAAGTAATCTCTGCCTTCTGGGCTCTGATTATTACTGAAAGTAAAATTTTCAATTGTTTTCTGAATTTCCGCCTTCTCTCATAAGAACAAATGCCATCGTATCGGGACCGTCCAAAGGATGCGACCTTTCGTCTGGGTGGTTTTCATCCTTACACGAGTCCCTATGGAAGGGTTGCAACTATTTCGTACCTTTCCTTTTATCAATAAAAGGGGCACTGTTTTCACCTTTCTCAAGAAAGTACAGTCCTTTCCATTCCTTTTTCTACCCCTTTTCCTCTTAATTTCACCCTTCTCTTCCCCAACTATTCAAAGGGGTTTTTACTCTAATAGGGGATACTCTTCTTCTTTCGCTGTCCTTTCCGACGAGCGCCTTTTCTCACAGGTATTACTTATTCTTTCTCCTTGTTCTTTCAGGCTATGACTTGCTGCATGTCTAGGTTTTGATGTCTTTGCTCTTTCTTTCTTCTTTGCTGGGCTTCGCTTAGTCGTGTCTATTTTTTAAATTATGTCAAGGGCTTCTCTTTTTTCCGGTGACTCCAGACCGGAAAATTCTTCTGGGGACTTGTCGCATTCGTACTCTTCCCGCCGTTCTTCCTCTACCATGTTAGGGCCTTCAGATCCGCGCCTTAATTCTACTCTTCTTTCTTCCCGTCCTTCTAAACCTGTCCCAGAGGGACATCGGTTTCACTGGAATGACATATCCCATCAAACCCTCCTTAATCAGAAAGATCTGGTAGATATTATGGCTATTCTAGCCCCACATCCCGATTTCTTGGTAGATTTACCCACTGCGGACGAGCGCCCGAATCACTTACCATCTCCTTCTTTAGCCTTCTGGGCTTCTCAACTATATGCGGGCCTTAGGTTTCACGTCCACCCATTCCTTTCAGGTGTTTGCAATCTATACCGAATTCCTCTGAACCAAGTGATTCCTTCATCTATTCGCCTTCTCCTAGCTTTCTATTTTATTTTAAAAGCCAATGACGGGAACCCTACTCCAGAAATCTTCTGTGTCAACCACGATCTCAAAAAGAGAGATGAATTTTACTACTTTAGCTACAGGCATCAGGGTATTTCTCACTTTGTGGGCAAGCCCCCTAGTATTGACGGTAACTGGAGGGAATATTACTTCGTAGTAACTCCTCGGTCTGGCTCTTGGCCTTTTATCTGTGATCGGTGGCAATATAAGGCACCAAAATCTTCTCAGTCTATAAAATCCGTTGATGAGGTGGTTGCTCAGGCTGATCAGGAAGTGATGCTTTGCCTGAATCGGGTTGCTTCTAGGAATGGGTATCCTAGAATTTTTGCGCTTTTGTGCGAGAACTATGCTTTGTTCCATTTCAGATTTACTCATCAAGAATCCTTTCCTACTGATCCTCATGGTATACATATATATATGCTTTTCCTCTTTGTGTCTTTTGTTTTCTTGTTCTGAATGCTGATTTCTAGTTTACTTTGTAGATATGGACTGGAAGAATGCCCTTTTACTGGAAGATGAGGATGAGGTGCTGGACATAACTCCTCTGGCGTATCTAGAGGGCCCTCGAGAGGCAGATCCCAAGGATGCTGAGGAGGGTGGTACTTCTCTTGCTCCTTCAACTGTCTATGTCCCTCCTCTTCCTGTTGTGAAGGTAGAAGGAGAAAGGGATATTGCACCTAAACCTAAGGGTAAAGGCAAGAGGGCTTCTTCCTCTTCAACACAGGTTAGGGGTTCTTTAAAGCGCACTAGGCAGTCTACTCGCCAAGCTTCTCGGGTCGAAGTCCCAGAGGAAATTTCTTCTGAGATTCCAGCTGTTGACTCATCCCTGTCCTCCGAAGAAGAGGCTATTCTAAACTTCTTTAAAGGAGTCAAATTCCCTTCCTTCTCTGCCAATATTCCTGACATGTCTTTTGAGCAACTTCGGTCTACCATGTACAAGAGGCTTGCTGAGGTACTCTTCATATGTTTTTGTCTATTTTCAGTTTTTGGTCGTCCAAGCCCATTTTCTGGACTGCGAAGAGTCCTCTAGTCTTGACTCTCTACGTCGGGAACTGGATTATAAGGATCAGGAACTTCGCAAGACCGCTCAATCTCTGACTGAAGCTATTAGCCACAAAACTAATAAAAATGCTCAGATTCAAGGCCTGGAGGGAAAACTAGCAGATGCTGAGACTCAATTGGCTGCTTTAAAGGCTTAGCTTGAGGAGGTGACCACCAAACATTTTAACGAGGGTGTGGACTTTTGCCGCCATAATCTCTTGCATTCTTCCGCTGGTCAAAACTTTCTTAAGGAAATGCTCAAGGGTCTACTGGATGCCTACCATCACAGCACCTTGTTTTTAGAGCATATGGCCCCTCATACCTGCCATTTCATCCGTTTTGGTTTTAAGTCCGCCGTGAAGCAGGCGCAAGAGAAGGGTTTTGCTGAAAAGCATGATATTGCACGCACTCGAGAAGAGGTTGTTCCTTCTCCTCACTCTAAAGGTGATCCAACTGCTCCTGTCGACGCTTCTTGGTTCCTTCCCGTGATGTGTAGAGCTTCTCTCTTGCTAACGGATCCAAGCTCCTCCGATCCTGCTCTTCCTACTGCCCAGCCTTTGCTCTACGATCTCTGTTCTTCTTCTGATCCTGCTCCAAGTACTGCCTCTGACATTCCTTCTTCTGGGCTCGGTGTGGGGATGTCAAAGAGGCTTAATTTCAGTATTGGCTTTTTATCTTTCCTTGCTTTCTACAAACAATGTTTTTCGTTTATGGGCCTGCGTGCCTCTTAATATCCTATGGAGTGTATGTGCTTCCTTGACAATTATCACTCTATTTTTTGATATCATTTACTCTGATGTGCTTGTCTCTTATATTCGTGCGTATGTGCTTTCTATATTTTTACGTATATATAGCTCCTCCCCATCTGGAAAGAATTTTTTACTATGAAAAAGTAAAAATTTCTTATTTTCTAACTTTCGCAGAGGTCAGAGAGCAGAAACTTGCGCTCCT
>JAPKLY010001153.1:40294-63238 GCA_026898435.1 Prunella vulgaris
GCGCTCCTCCCCCTCTGGAAAGAATTTTTTACTATGAAAAAGTAAAATTTTCATATTTTCTAACTTTTGAAAATCTTCTTTGAAGTCTCCCTGAATTAGCAACAATAATTCCTGGGAGTTTTTCATTGAAATTCATAAACTTCAGTCATGCTTACATAATATGCACGGTCTTTTGATTAAAAACATTTATAATCCTATTCTTCCTCAGACATAATATTTCTTCAAATTCACTATGTTCCAGGGTCTTGGTAGTTTGTTGCCTTCCTCATCTTGCAATTCATAAGCTCCTCCTTTCAACGTTTCAGCTATCACATAAGGGCCTTCCCAGTTGGGCTCCAACTTCCCAGTAGGTTTGAGTGCATCTGCCCTCCTTAGTACCAAATCTCATTTTTCCAGCTTGCGCTCTTTCACTTTCTTACCATACGGCGCTTTCACTTGCGATTTGTACATTTCTGCTCTAATCCGAGCCATTTCCCTTTCTTCTGCCACCAAGTCCAAATTCTCTCTTCTCAGTTGTGTGTTCTGACCTTCTTCATACATCTGGATCCTGTGGCTTTCTATTCCTACCTCCACTGGGATAACTGCCGAGGCTCCGTATAATAAATTAAACGAGGTCTCTCCCGTAGCTGTCTCGAATCCAGTTCTATAAGCCCAGAGGACAGAGTCCAGATGCTCTGCCCAGTTTCCTCTGCTTCCCTCCAACTTTGCCTTGATCCCGTTTACTATGGTTCTGTTGGTTACTTCCACCTGACCATTGGCTTGTGGATGTGCCACTGATGCCCATCTTTTCTGTATTCTCATCTATTCACACCATCCCCTCACTCTTGCTCCTATAAACTAAGCACCATTATCTAACACCAGAATTCTAGGCACGCCAAATCCGCAGCAAATGTTTTTCCACAAGAATCTGATCACAACTCCTTCGTCTATCTTCTGCACAGCTTCCGCTTCAGCCCACTTGCTGAAGTAATCCACTGCTACTATCAAGAACACTTTTCCTCCACTCGCCCTTGGGAACTTTCCCACTATATCTATTCCCCCCTTGTCGAATGGACATGGCGAATACATGACTCCTAACCTTCCAACGGGCACATGTATTAGTGGACCATGTCTCTGACACTTGTCACATCTCTATATCAGGTCTTTAACATCCCTTAGGATAGTAGGCCAGAAGTAACCAGCTCGTAATACTCTTCGGGCTACATCACGAGCTCCTGTGTGACCTCCCCCACAACCTTCATGAATTTCTCTCAATAAATAACTTCCTTCTTGAGTGGATACACACCTTAAGTAAGGTTGAGTAAAAGACCTTTTGTATAAAAACTCTCCAATCATGCAGAATCGTGCGTATATAGTTATGCTCACCCTCTCGTATCACTCTAACTTCTGCCCTGTTTGTAGGAAATGGATGATGTGAGACCTCCAATCTACTTCTATCTCTACAACTCCCACCTCCAAGTGAACTACTCGATCTTTTACAGTAATTAAGGTGATCTTACCTCTGACTTCTTCAGAGGCGCTCGCCATCTTGGCCAAGTAATCTGCCTTCTGGTTTCTTCCTCTTGGAATTTGCTCCACTCTTAAATCTTCAAACTTCTCCCTTAGTTGGGTTGCTGCCTCTGCATACTTGGCCATTTTTTCATTTTTCTTCTCATAGGTCCCCTGCAGTTGTTGAGTGACCAACTGAGAATCCTAATATATCACTGCCCTCTGTGCTCCCATCTCGTGGAGCATCTGCATTCCTCTAATCAAGGCCTCATACTCAGCTTCATTGTTTGATATCTTGAACTCAAACTTGACAGCAAACTGCAATTCTTCTCCTTCAGGTGTGATTATCCAGATACCAGCACCATATCCAGTTTGGGTAACTGACCCATCCACATATGCTTCCCACACTTTAGTCTCTTTGCCTTGTGCAGTTTCTTGTATGAAATTAGCTAACGCCTGTGCCTTGATAGCTTTCCTTACCTCAAATTCAATCTCGTATTCTCCTAACTCCACTGCCCATTTGACCATTCGCCCGGACAAATTTGACCTTCCAATGATCTTCTGTAAAGGCATGTGAGTTCTGACTACTATCTTGTGAGCCAAGAAATATGGTCTCAACCTTCTGGCCGTTGTTATCACAGCAAGGGCTAATTTTTCTATCTCCGAGTATCTTGTTTCTGCGCCCTGCATAACTTTGCTTACGTAATAAATAGGCAATTGCTTGCTTCCTTCCTCTCGCAAGAGGACAGAACTCAGAGCGCTTTCCCCTACTGAGAAATACATATACAGGGTTTCACCCTTCAAAGGTTTCGTCAACCTGGGTAACTTCATCAAATACTCCTTCAGCTCCTCAAAGGCCTTCTGACATTCTTCATCCCACTTAAAACGTGATCCCTTTCTTAACATCTTAAAGAAAGGTAAACTTCTCTCTGCCGATCTTGAGATAAACCTACTCAGTGCGGTTATGCGCCCATTTAACCGCTGGGCCTCCTTTAAATTTTTTGGCACTTGCATCTCGAGGATAGCCTTCACCTTCTCTTAGTTAACTTCTATTCCTTCAGGAGTTACGACATATCCCAGAAATTTGCCTGTTCTTACTCCAAAGGCACACTTTTCTGGGTTAAGTCGTATCTGATACGTTCTCAATATTCCAAATATTTCCTCTAAGTCAGAGGCGTGATCTCCCGCCTTGATACTTTTCACCAACATGTCGTCTAGGTAGACCTCCATATTCTTCCCAATTTGTTTTTTGAAAACTATATCCACCATCCTCTGGTATGTCGCCCCTGCATTCTTTAATCCAAACGGCATTTTTACGTAGCCATAAGTCCCACAAGATACTACAAAATAAGCTTTGGGCACATCCAATCTATCCATCCATATCTGATGGTATCCTTGATAAACATCCATCATGGACAACAACTCACACCCAGAGGTAGATTCTACTAACTGGTCGATCCTGGGCAGAGGGTAATGATCTTTGGGGCATGCTTTGTTGAGATCATGAAAATCGATACATATTCTCCAAGCTCCAGCC
This sequence comes from Prunella vulgaris, assembly GCA_026898435.1. Lineage (NCBI taxonomy): Eukaryota > Viridiplantae > Streptophyta > Magnoliopsida > Lamiales > Lamiaceae > Prunella > Prunella vulgaris. The sequence continues at coordinate 43,320 of JAPKLY010001153.1, forward strand.
CCTTTTGCCACTAATACCGCATTAGGTAGCCATTCTGGGAACTGAACCTCCACTATATGCTTCGCCCTTAATAGCCTTTGCACTTCTTCTTTGATTACTTCATCCTTCTCAGGCCCGATCCTTCTCAGTTTCTGCTTCACTGGTCTGACTTCTGGATTTACATTCAAGCTATGCAGTGCTACCTTTGGATCGAAACCTATCAAATATTCTGGCTGAAAAGCGAAGAGATCTACATTTTTCCTCAAGTAACTGATAATAGATTCTGTGACCCTGTGCTCCATTTACGTGCCAATCCGAGTGGTGAATCCTATTTGGTTAGGAAACAATTCCACAGGCATGAGTTCTTCTTTAGGGAGTACCTTCAGCTCTGGCTTCTCCTCTCTCATTTCTTCTAATTTTAACCTCTTTCCAAGAGGATCATCTCCTCTGTTCTCTTGGCTTACTTTTGTTGGTCCCAAAGGCAGGTTTTAGGGAAGAATACCTTTGAACAAGTCTAGAAGGGGGGGGGTTGAATAGACTTGTAAGGATTCAAAAACCTTTTTTGAATTAAATTGCGTATTCAGAAAACCAGCAGACTACTTGAGGTAGTCTGAATTTGAAAGTAGTGCGCTGTGAATAGTGTGGAAATGTTTTTAATGAAAATCAGTTTTAGGTGATGTGCACAAATTAAGAGCAGAAAGAAATACGACGAGACACAAGGGATTTATAGTGGTTCGGACCAACAGTCCTACATCCACTCTCCTCAATCCTACTTGGACTTGAAGGGCTCTCCACTAACTCACTTACTTACTCACTTACACAGTTCGAGAGTACTACTCTCTTACAACTTGGCAATGCTACAAATGCAATTGACTTCTCACAGCTTCTACAAAGCATTTACAAATAATAAGTATGAATGGGGTTTTTGAGTGTAAGTGATAATTCTGACAGAGTTTCGGCTAGCTTAATATGCGTGTAAATCCGATACTGAAATTATCACTGTTACTCTAATTTATAGGGTCAAATAACTAGCCGTTGTAATGGACTAGAAATCTGAGATCCTATAATCTCGTATTCAATAAATCATTGTGATTGATTGAATCTCCATCTTGATTCCCGTCAATCTTCGCGATCTACAATCAATCAAGTTTGTCCCCTTGATTGATTGATCTTTTATTCTGGGAATCTTCCTTCTATGTCACAAGTCAACCCTTAAAATGATTCCGAAGAATCTGGGCTGAGCACAAGACCTCAGCTGATCTGTCTTCTCAGCTGGTGTACCAGTCTGCTAATACTTAGACCTCAGCTAATGTGCAAGTCTGCTGATGTGCACCTCAGCTGGTCTTCTTGACTTCGTCTGTATACGTCTTTTATCCAAGGTCTTTGTCTTGTCAGCGACGTGCTCTCAGCTGATCAGCTGATCTTCTAATATCAGCTGATGTTAACTCCTCTGATAATCTGCTCTCGATACTCCAGTGTCAGCTGCTTATATCTTCTGTCTTCTGAAATCAGCTAAGTCCTCAAGGTCTCAGCCGGTCTTCTCTTCTATTATAGCTTCGGATCTTCTAGGCAGCAAGGTAGATTCCCCCTCACTTGAATCTATCTAATCCTAACTACTCATCAACTGACTAACATGTTCAGCTGGTCCTATTACAAGCTGATTGGTTTATTATATCATCAAAACATCTAACACAGATATCCTAACAAGTTCCCCCTTTTTGATGATATCAAAACCAACTCAGCTGATCTCAACAGATAAGCATATTCAATCAAAATTAAGATCATCAAAGGACAGAAAAGAAGATCTTTAAATAAGATCTTTAGACAGAATAAAAAGTGCAGCTGACAACAAGAAATTGTCTAAAATCATAAAGCTTTATTAAATCAAAAGAGAGAGTACAATCAGAAAGAAAGTACATAAACCTCAGCTGACTCAGCTGGACTATTACATAAGGAGAGGTCTTCTGCTGTTGAGAGGAACTTGCATCCAGTCAAGGAATCTCTTCTATATCTCCTTCAGAGCTGGCAGAGAGTTGTCAGAGAGTTGAAAAAAGAGTTGAGTAATCTGCAACCAATACTTCCTGATTTCCACCCAGTCTATCTTCCCACTCTCATCAGTTAGGGTTGGAAGATACTCTATCTCAGGCAACTCTGGCTGAACTTCCACCTTAAGCATTTCATCTGTAATAGCTCTGAAGAATTTTGGAAAGATCTCCTTTAACCAGTTTCTAAACTCAGCATTCTTCTCTCTTTCTCCTCTGGTATCTTCTCCTCTGAGAACATAGAAGTGGATCATGGTCTTAGCCTTAATGGTTTTCCAAAGATCCACCAGCTCATCAGACAATTGATAGTAGAACATATCAATTTGTCCGTCAACCAAAGGCTCATTTGGATCTCGAATGTATTTTCCACTTCTAGTCCTGCTACCCTGAGAGACTGTTTTCCCGTACTTCTTCAGCTTCCTCTGGTATCGCCTCTCAAGCTCATCATTCATTTCTCTTTCCTGCCTTTTCCTCCTCTCTTCTGGTGTCTCCTTTTCAGCTAGCTGCAACTCCTTAGCCAGCTTCTCATCTAGTTCAGCATTCATAATCCTCTTCTTCTTCTCTCTTTCTTCAGCAACCACTTCTTACCTCTGCAAGGCCTCAGCTATCTTCTGATCTCTCAGCTCCTGAGTCTTCTGAGCTGCAACCTTTCTTGTATTGATATAATCTTCAATATTTTCTACTCTAGCAGATAGAACACCATGGTTATCTACCAGTAGAGCTCTCAGAGAGGCCATCTCAGATTGCAGAGCAGCAGTAGCAGCTGAGTTCTTCTCTTCCCCCTTTTTGATATCATCAATAATCGAAGTAGAGGGTAGAGAAGTAGGAAGTTTATCCACAATGGCTTTTAGGTCCTCCTGACCATTTTTGCATTCAGCAATTTGACTTTCCAATCTTTCAGAGACCAGTCCGAATCTCTCAGATTCAGCAGAGAGGGAAGCAGAAGCATCATCAGAAAATGCCCTGGCAGTCGACATGAAATTCTATAGAGTGTTGAAAAACTCTATCCTGGTAGCATATAAGCTGTCCTCCATAGCTTCTTTCAACTTATTTCGATGATCCAATAGAACTTGATGAACTTGTTTTTCAATCAGAGAGGGGGCAGCAGACTTGGCAGCCAAAAGAGTGGCTTTGACCTCCGTGATGTGATCATCGAAATAATCTTTAAGCTGACCTAAAAGTGTAGGGGTTACCTGATCAGCTGGGGTGATCTCAAAGTTTGCTGCCGGAGGGATGAACTCAGACTCAGCTATTTCTGGGCAATCCAGTGCAACCCCATCCTTAAGCAATAAAACACGAACAACCTTCCTTAACCCTTCAAGGGATGTCAGCTGGGATGGTGCCTTAACCTCCAAGGCATCCATCAAGATTTCTTCCCACTCAGAAAATGCTGCTTCCCCCATCTCCTTTATCAGTTCCAGAAAGAAGGTAACTGGCCCTTCTCGTGCTTGTGCCTAGGCAAGACCATCAACAAGAATGTCTTGATAGGCTGGGTATGGGTTGAGTTCTGGGATGTAAAGGGATATGTGGGCTAGGGCAGATATGATCATCCCTAGTTCAAGAGGCCCTTTTGAACGTTGGTGAGATAGGCGAGCTTGTTTGGCCATTTCTGTGGGGGAGTTGGGGGATTCAAGAGTAATGGGTTCAGGGAGAGAGGGTTTGGGAATAGCTGAAGGCTCACCAGAGGTAGCTATCTCCTCTGGTTCATTGTCGGCTGGAATTTGTGAGGGTGAAGGATCAGATAAGGGAGAGGGATGAGCTGACCTGATGGGTGAGGCAGCCAATTGTGTATCTGCTGATGGAGCATCTTCAGAGGAATGTAGAACCTCTGTCTCAGCAACTGAAGGCTCAGCTGATTCCCTTTCTTCTGACTCTTCTTCCCCTCCATCAGAGCCAGAGGCAGAATCCTCATCTGAACCAGCTCTCTCAGCTGATTCCTCATAAGCTTCCTCCTCTTCTGCATCAGAAGGTTCATCGACCAGCAGAGTAGCCTTCTCTGCTGAAGCTTTCTTCTCCTTCAGACTGGTCAGAGGGGCAGTATCATCATCATCATCAGAATCAAAGGAGAGCTTCCTCTGAATAGGAGTAGTTTCTTTCTTGGATTTCTTCTTTCTCCCCCTCCAGCAGGCTTTGAAGCCTTCCTCTTCTGCTTCTTTCCATGACCAGCAGAAGGACTAGTGGCAGCAGCTACTGGATCAGCTCTGGAATATGAGTCAGCTGGCCCAATGACATCCAAGTTACTTCCCCTCAGAAACTTTGTGTGGTTGTACTCAACAACCCAAATCGTCATCCCACTTGTGTTGGGGCAGCAGATGATCCAAGATTATTGTAATCTTGGTAGCCATGGAGCACTTCGACTAGAAACTGTAAACCTGATGTCCAACCACTTCCTTCTCAACACATCTCTTTGACTCCTGTTCCAAGCTGAACCATAGCAGACTCACCCAGTCTGCTCGAACCCCATCAAGAATCGTGCGGGAAATGCTCAGGCAAAGTTTGGTAATGGCGTCCAAACTCCCCTGTTCTACCAAGATGACCTTGGTCACCACATCCATCAAAAACCGAAATTGTCTCCTCAACATAGACTTCTTCAGATTTGTGGTGGTATCCCTATGACTGTTCCTGGCCATTAACTTGAAGGTATCCAGGTAGTCGGTTTCCTTGTATTTGTGTGGTTGAACACCAGAGGAGGATAGGCCAAAAAGATTAGCAACTACATCCTTGGAAATAACAACAGCTTTTCCATCAACCAAGGAGCCGATGGAGTTTGAACTGAACTGGGCCTTTTGAAGAAATTGAAAGGCGTAGAAGTTTAGGGTTTTATGGTCAGGGGGGGTCATGGAGATGAAGGTTCGGAGATTGTGATGTTGAAGAAGGTTTAGGATTTCTCGAATCTCTGGAACCCTAGTCGTGTCGTAATCGACACACATCTCAGCGTACATCTTTTCCTTGAACATCTTTTGCATAGCTTTAGATGCCATACCTTCAACATAGAGGTTAGGTACACGGAGAATAATATGCAAGAGTAAAAAGAGAAGAAAGAATTCGGAGCAGAAAGGTTTTCTGAAAGAAGTTAAAGGGGTATATATAGGAATAGAGGAAGATGAGCAGTATTTCCAAAATTAAAACCGATCAATTTTGATCGTAGATTTGTATTTTGCATCACACAAATCAAAGGTCCAGATTAGATGACCTTTGAGAATTTTGGAGGTGATGCGTGGGTGTCAGGGTTTCGAAAGGTTTTGACCGCCAAAAGATTCGCTTTTTTTGAAAAACGTAATGATGAAAAAGCTTTTTGAGAAATGTTAGGCGGTGAGAAATTAATTACAACTGACACCTTATTTTGAAAAAGGTAATAAATCCCCAAATTTTCGTAAGAGAAAAGATTTGATTGCCAAGTTTCTAAAATTATTTTTAGAAATACCGGATTTATTAATTTTTGAAAAGATTTTATATCATAAAGAAATGTTAAAACCGACATGAAGAATATAGAAATACTTATCGAGAATCTGACGTGGCAGGGTCAGCTGATAAGAATAATCTTCATGAAAATCTTCTCTGCTCATCTGGGTATATATAATCAGCTAACATGGACCAGTTGAAGCAAGGTGGTCTTGTCTGACTTTCATAACTTATCCCTGTATCAAGTTAGACATAATAAGATAGAGAAAAGAAAGGAAAGAATAAGAAGACATACCAGATCAGCTGATGAGAAGATCAGCTGATTACTTCAGCAGAATAGTCCTCAGCTGGATACCAGTTGACTACCCATTTACCCAAAAACTTTCTTTCTAAAGAACTGCACCTCCATCTATCATTCCTAACTCTGCTACTAATTCTCAGAATCTTACCTCTGCTAAATGTTTGGTAAGCACATCTGCTCTCTGCTTCTCCGTATGAATCTTCTCCATCCTGATATCTCCCTTCTCAGCATGATCTCGAAGAAATTGATGTCTTATGTCCACATGCTTGCATCTAGTATGGAGAACTGGATTCTGAGTAATGGCTATTGCACTTGTGCTGTCACAAAAGATGGGTATCTCTTCTGTGATCACATGGTAGTCCCTCAGCTGTTGTCTGATCCAAAGCAGCTGAGAACAGCAGCAACCAGCAGCCATGTACTCTGCCTCTGTTGTAGAAGTAGCTACTGAAGTCTACTTCTTGGAGAACCAAGATATCAGCTTACTTCCCAGAAACTGACATGTGCCAAAGGTTGATTTCCTATCAATCTTGCACCCTCCATAGTCAGAATCTGAATACCCACTTAGCTGAAAATTATCATCAGCTGGGTACCAGAGGCCTAGATTGTAAGTACCCTTCAAATACTTAACAATCTTCTTTGCTTCTTCCAGATGAGATTTCTTAGGATTTGCCTGAAACCTTGCACACACCCCTACTGCAAAGCTGATATCAGGTCTGCTGGCAGTGAGATATAGCAGAGAACCAATAAGTCCCCTATATTGTGTCTGATCCACTTTCTCACCAGCCTCATCTGGATCCATGCTAAAGTTTGCCATCATAGGAATCTTAGCTTCTCTGCTACTACTGACTCCAAACTTTTCTATTATATTCTTGGCATACTTAGCTTGGCTAATGAAAGTTCCTTTGGACAACTGCTTCACCTGCAGTCCAAGGAAGTAAGTCATCTCCCCCATCATGGACATTTCAAACTTGCTGGTCATCAGCTTGCTAAACTGATCACACATCAGCTTGTTGGGGGAGCCAAAGATGATATCATCCACATAGATCTGCACTAGGAGGATATCATCTCCATCTTCCTTTCTGAACAAGGTTTTGTCTATCTTTCCTTTACTGAATCCACTATCCAGTTGGAACTGTGATAGGGTATCATACCAAGCTCTAGGTACCTGCTTTAGTCCATATAAAGCTTTCTGCAACCTATAAACCTTGTTCCCAATCTCAAATCCTGGTGGCTGTTCCACATAAACCTCTTCTGCCAGGATTCCATTCAGAAAAGCTGACTTGACATCCATCTGATATACCTTGAACCCTTTGAAAACAGCATAGGCCAGAAACAATCTGATGGCTTCAAGTCTTGCCACAGGAGAAAATGTCTCATCATAGTCAATCCCATCTGACTGTGAATACCCCTAGGCTACTAGCCTTGCCTTGTTTCTAACCACAACATCATTTTCATCCTTTTTGTTCTTAAAGACCCACTTAGTGCCTATGTCCTTCTAATGTTTGGGCCTCTCCACTAGAGTCCAAACTTCTTGTCTTGCAAACTGATTTAGCTCCTCTTGCACAGCTACAATCCAGTTTGGGTCTCCAAGAGCTTCATGGATGTTCTTGGGTTCTATCAGAGACATATAACAGCTGAATTGAGCACCCAAGTTTAGCTTCCTTCTGGTCTGAACACCTACACGTGGATCTCCTAGAATCTGTTCAGCTGGGAAATCAGACAATGTCTTCTTGCCCCTTTGAGGTGCTATAGTTTGCTCCTCTTGGGCCTTGTCTGATATTCCCCCTTGGTTAGTGTCAGGAGTCAATGTGTCATCATCTGGTGCTGATGAGGGCTTATCAGCTGATTTGGGCTCATCATCTGAATCTGAATCTGATTCTATCCTAGGCACCACTACCTTAATCAGATCTGGCTTGTCTGACAGATTCAGCTGATCCACCTCATCTGCTAGCTTCTCCTTACTGTACACATGAAAATATTCATCAAATACAACATGGGGTGTCTCCTCCACACAGAGAGAAACTTTATTAAAGATTCTATAGGCTTTGCTACTTCCAGAATATCCTAAGAATATTCCTTCAGCAACCTTAGCATCAAAAGTCTTTAACTTAGTCTTTCCATTGTCATGGATGAAACACCTACACCCAAAAATATGGACAGAGGAAAGGTTAGGAGTTTTACACTTGTACATTTCATAAGGAGTCTTCCCATGTCTCTTGACTGGTAGATACCTATTTTGGATGAAGCAAGCAGTGTTGATGGCTTCTGCCCAAAACCTTTGAGGAGTCTGATATTCAGCTAGCATAGTCCTTGCTGCCTCCTTGAGGGTTCTGTTTCTCCTCTCAGCTAACCCATTTTGCTGAGGTGTTCTGGCAGCTGATGTCTCATGCTGATGTCTCATGCTGAATACCGAAGAATCTGGGCCGAGCACAAGACCTCAGCTGATCTGTCTCCTCAGCTGGTGTAATGTCTGCTGGTACAGGGACCTCAGCTGACGTACAAGTCTGCTGATGTGCACCTCAGCTGGTCTTCTTGACTTCGTCTGAATATGACTTTTATCCATGGTCCTTGTCTTGTCTGCGACATGCTCTCAGCTGATCAGCTAATCTTCTGATTTCAGCTGATTTGTCTCTTCTGATATCAGCTAATCTGTCTCTTCTAATATCAGCTGATGTTAACTCCTCTGATGATCTGCTCTCGATATTCCAGTGTCAGCTGCTTAAATCTTCTGTCCTCTAAAATCGGCTAAGTCCTCAAGGTCTCAGCTGGTCTTCTTCTCTATGATAGCTTCAGATCTTCTAGGCAGCAAGGCAGATTCCCCCTCACTCGAACCTATCTAATCCTAACTACTCATCAGCTGACTAACATGTTCAGCTGGTCCTATTACAAGCTGATTGGTTTATTATATCATCAAAATATCTAACACAGATATCCTAACAAATTCCCCCTTTTTGATGATATCAAAACCAACTCAGCTGATCTCAACAGATAAGCTTATTCAATCAAAATTAAGATCATCATTGGACAGAAAAAAAGATCTTTAAATAAGATCTTTAGACAGAATAAAAATGCAGCTGACAACAAGAAGTTGTCTGGAATGATAAAGCTTCATTAAATCAAAAGAGAAAGTACAATCAGAAAGGAAGTACCTAATCCTCAGCTGACTCAGCTGGACTATTACATGAGGAGAGGTCTTCTGCTGTTGAGAGGAACTTGCAACCAGTCAAGGAATCTCTTCTCTATTTCCCTCAGAGCTGGCAGAGAATTGTCAGAGATTGTGGAAAAAGTTGTGTAATCTGCAACCAATGCTTCCTGATTTCCACCCAGTCTATCGTCCCACTCTCATCAGTTGGAGTTGGAAGGTACTCTATCTCTGGCAACTCCGGCTGAACATCCAGCTTAAGCATTTCATTCGAAATAGCTTTGAAGAATTTTGGAAAGGTCTCCTTCAACCAGTTTCTGAACTCAGCATTCTTCTCTCTTTCTCCTCTGGTATCTTCTCTTCTGAGAACATAGAAGTGGATCATGGTCTTAGCCTTTATGGTTTTCCAAAGATGCACAAGTTCATCTGACAGTTTATTGTAGAACATGTCAATTGGTCCATCAACCAAAGGCTCATTCGGATCCCTAATGTACTTTCCACTTCTACTTCTGCTACCCTGGGAGACTGTTTTCCTTTACTTTTTCAGCTTCCTTTGATAACGACTTTCCAGCTCATCATTCATTTCTCTTTCTTGCCTCTTACTCCTCTCTTCTGGAGTCTCCTTTTTAGCTAGCTGCAACTCCTTTGCCAGCTTCTCATCCAGTTCAGCATTCATAATCCTCTTCTTTTTCTCTCTTTCTTCAGCAACCACCTCTTGCCTCTGTAGAGCCTCAGCTCTCTTCTGATCTCTCAGCTCCTGAGTCTTCTGAGCTACAACCTTTCTTCTATTGATATAATCTTCAACATTTTCTACTCTAGCAGATAGAACACCATGGTTATCTACCAGTAGAGCTCTCAGAGAGGCCATCTCAGATTGCAGGGCAGCAATAGCAGTTGAGTTCTTCTCTTCCCCTTTTTTGATATCATCAATCATCGAAGTAGAGGGTAGAGAAGTAGGAAGATTATCCACAATGGCTTTTAGGTCCTCCTGACCATTTTTGCATTCAGCAATTTGACCTTCCAACCTTTCAGAGACCAGTCTGAATCTCTCAGATTCAGCAGAGAAGGTAGCAGAAGCATCATCAGTAAATGCCTTGGCTATCGTCTTGAAATGCTGTAGAGTTTGGAAAAACTCTATCCTGGTAGCATACAAGCTGTCCTCCATAGCTTCTTTCAGCTTGTTTCGGTGATCCATCAGAACTTGATGAACGTGCTTTTCTATCAGAGAGGGGGCAGTAGACTTGGCAGCCAGCAGAGTGGCTTTGACCTCTCTGATGTGATCATCAAAATAATCTTTAAGCTGTCCCAAAATTGTAGGGGTTACCTGATCAGCTGGGGTGATCTCAAAGTTTGTTGCAGGAGGGATGAACTCAGACTCTGCTGTTTCTGGGCAATCCAGCGCAACCCCATCCTTGAGCAATAAAGCACGGGCAACCTTCCTCAACCCTTCAGGGGATGTCAGCTGGGATGGTGCCTTAACCTCCAAGGCATCCATCAGAATTTCTTCCCACTCGGTAAATGCTGCTTCTCCCATCTCCTTTATCAATTCCAGAAAGAAGGTAACTGGCCCTTCTCTCGCTTGTGCCCAGAATGTCTTGATAGGCTGGGTATGGGTTGAGTTCTGGGATATAAAGGGATATGTGGGCTAGGGCGGTTATGATCATCCCTCGTTCAAGAGGCCCCTTTGAACGATGGTGAGATAGGCGTGCTTGTTTGGCCATTTTTGTGGGGGAGTTGGGGGTTTCAAGATTAATGGGTTCAGGGTGAGAGGGTTTGGGAATAGCTGAAGGCTCACCAGAGGTAGCTATCTCCTTTGGTTCATTGCCAGCTCGGAGTTGTGAAGATGTGGAATGTGTAGAGGTATGGGATTTCTGGGAATGTGAAGGGGAATAATGTTGGGAAGGATCAGATAAGGGAGTGGATTGAGCTGACCTGATGGGTGAGGCAGCTAATGGTGTATCCGCTGATGGTGCATCTTCAGAGGAATGGAGAACCTCTATCTCAGCAACTGATGGCTCAGCTCTCTTCTGACTCTTCTTCCCCTCCATCGGAGCCAGAGGCAGAATCCTCATCTGAACCAGCTCTCTCAGCTGATTCCTCCACGGCTTGCTCTTCTTCCTCATCAGAAGGCTCATCAACCAGCAGAGTAGCCCTCTCTGCTAAAGATTTCTTCTTCTTCAGACTGCTCAGCACAGCAGTATCATCATCTGCATCAGAATCAAAGGAGAGCTTCCTTTGGACAGGAGTAGTTTCTTTCTTGGATTACTTCTTTCTTCCCCCTCTAGCAGGCTTTGAAGCCTTCCACTTCTGCTTCTTTCCATGACCAGCAGAGGGACCAGGGGCAGAAGCTACTGGATCAGCTTTGGAATCTGAATCAGCTGGCCCAATGACATCCAAGTTACTTCCCCTCAGAAACTTGGTGTGGTTGTATTCAACAACCCAATCATCATCCCACTTGTGCTGGGGCAGCAGATGATTCAGGATTATAGTAATCTTGGTAGCCATGGAGCACTTCGACTTGAAGCTGTAAACTTGTTGACCACCCACCTCCTTAGCAACACATCTCTTGGACTCCTGTCCAAGCGGAACCATAGCAGACTCACCCAGTCTGCTCGTACCCCATCAAGGATCGTGCGGGCCACGCTCAGGTGAAGTTTGGTAATGGCGTCCAAACTCCCCTGTTCTGCCAAGATGACTTTGGTCACCACATCCATCAAAAACCTGAATCGTCTCCTCATCATAGACTTCTTCAGATTCGTGGTGGTATTCCTATGACTCTTCCTGGCCATAATCATGAAAGTATCCAGGTAGTCGGCTTCCTTGTATTTATGTGGTAGAATACTAGTGGAGGATAGGCCAAAAAGATTAGCAACCGCATCCTTGGAAATAACAACAGCTTTTCCATCAACCAAGGAGCCGATGGAGTTTGAACTAAACTGGGCCTTGAGAAGGAATTGAAAGGCGTAAAAATTTAGGGTTTTATGGTCAGGGGGGGTCATGGAGATGAAGGTTCGGAGATTGTGATCTTGAAGAAGGTTAAGGATTTCCCGAATCTCTAGAACCCTAGTCGTGTCGTAATCAACACACATCTCGGCTTACATCCTTTCTTTGAACATCTTTTGCATAGCTTTGGATTCCATATCTTCAACACAGAGGTTAGGTGCACAGAGAATAATATGCAAGAGTAATAAGAAAGATTTTGGAGTAGAAGGTTTTCAGTAAGAAGTTAAAGGGGTATATATATGAATCGAAAGTGATGAGCAGTTTTTCCAAAATTAAAACCTATCAATTTTGATCGTAGATTTGTATATTGCATCACACAAATCAAAGGTCCAGATTATTCGACCTTTGAGTGGTTTGGAGGTGATGCGTAAGTGTCAGGGTGTTGAAAGGTTTTGACCACCAAAAGATTAGCCTTTTTGAAAAAGGTAATGATGAAAAAGCTTTTTAGAGAAATTTTAGGGGGTGAGAAATTAATTACTACTGACACCTTATTTTGAAAAAGATAATAAATCCCCAAATTTTCGTAAGAGAAAAGATTTGATTGCCAATTTTCTAAAATTATTTTTAGAAATACGGGATTTATTAATTTTTGAAAAGATTTTAAAAAAATTTAAAACCGACATGAAGAATATAGAAATTCTTATCGAGAAGCTGACGTGGCAAGGTCAGCTGATAAGAGTGATCCTCATGAAAATCTTTTCTGCTCATCTGGGTCTTTAATGTCAGCTGACATGGACCAGCTGAAGCAAGGTGGCCTTGTCTGACTTTCATGACTTATCCCTGTATCAAGTTAGACATAACAAGATAGAGAAAAGAAAAGAAAGAATAAGAAGACATACCAGATCAGCAGATGTGAGGATCAGCTGATTACTTCAGCAGAATAGTTCTCAGCTGGATACCAGCTGACTACCCATATTCCCAAAAACTTTCTTTCTAAAGAACTGCACCTCCATCTATCATTCCTAACTTTGCTACTAATTCTCTGAATCTTACCTCTGCTAAAGGTTTGGTAAGCACATCTGCTCTCTGCTTCTCCGTATGAATCTTCTCCATCCTGATATCTCCCTTCTCAGCATGATCTCGTAGAAAATGATGTCTTATGTCCACATGCCTGCATCTGGTATGGAGAACAGAGTTCTGAGTAATGGCTATTGCACTTGTGCTATCACAGAAGATGGGTATCTCTTCTGTGATCACATGGTAGTCTCTCAGCTGTTGTCTGATCCAGAGCAGCTGAGAACAGCAACTACCAGCAGCCATGTACTCTGCCTCTGTTGTGGAAGTAGCTACCGAAGTCTGCTTTTGGGAGAACCAAGATATCAGCTTACTTCCCAGAAACTGACATGTGCCAGAGGTTGATTTCCTATCAATCTTGCACCCTCCATAGTCAGAGTCTGAATACCCACTCAGCTGAAAGTTATCATCAGCTGGGTACCAGAGGCCTAGATTGTAAGTACCCTTCAAATACTTAACAATCTTCTTTGCTGCTTCCAGATGAGATTTCTTAGGATTTGCTAGAAACCTTGCACATACCCCTACTGCAAAGCTAATATCAGGTCTGCTGGCAGTGAGATACAGCAGAGAACCAATAAGTCCTCTATATTGTGTCTGATCTACTTTCTCACCAGCCTCATCTGGATCCATGCTAAAGTTTGCCATCATTGGAATCTTAGCTACTCTGCTGCTACTGACTCCACACTTTTCTATCAAATTCTTGGCATACTTAGCTTGGCTAATGAAGGTTCCAATGGACATCTGCTTCACCTGCAGTCCAAGGAAGTAAGTCATCTCTCCCATCATGGACATTTCAAACTTGCTGGTCATCAGCTTGCTAAACTGATCACACATCTGCTTGTTGGGAGAGCCGAAGATGATATCATCCACATAGATCTGCACTAAGAGGATATCATCTCCATCTTCTTTTCTGAACAAGGTTTTGTCTATCTTTCCTTTGCTGAATCCACTATCCAGTAGGAACTGTGATATTGTATCATACCAAGCTCTAGGTGCTTGCTTTAGTCCATATAAAGCCTTCTGCAACCTATAAACCTTGTTCCCAACCTCAAATCCTGGTGGCTGTTCTACATAAACTTCTTCTGCCAGGATTCCATTCAGAAAAGATGACTTGACATCCATCTGATATACCTTGAACCCTTTGAAAACAGCATAGGCAAGAAACAATCTGATGGCTTCTAGTCTTGCCACAGGAGCAAAAGTCTCATCATAGTCAATCCCCTCTGACTGTGAATACCCCTGAGTTACTAGCCTTGCCTTGTTTCTTACCACCACATCCTTTTTGTTCTTAAAGACCCACTTAGTGCCTATGACCTTCTGATTTTTGGGCCTCTTAACTAGAGTCCAAACTTCTTGTCTTGCAAACTGGTTTAGCTCTTCTTGCATAGCTACAATCCATTTTGGATCTTCAAGAGCTTCATGGATATTCTTGGGTTCTATCAGAGACACATAACAGCTGAACTGAGAACCCAAGTTTAGCTTTCTCCTGGTCTGAACACCTACACTTGGATCTCCTAGAATTTGTTCAGCTGGGAAGTCAGACACCTTCTTCTTGCCCCTTTGAGGTGCCATAGTCTGCTCCTCTTGGGTCTTGTCTGATATTCCCCCTTGATTAGTGTCAGGAGTCAATGTGCCATCATCTGGTGCTGAATCTGATTTTGGCTCATCATCTAAATCTGAATCTGATTCTATCCTAGGTACCACTACCTTAATCAAATCTGGCTTGTCTGAAAGATTCAGCTGATCCACCTCTTCTGCTAGCTTCTCCTTGCTGTACTCATGAATAGATTCATCAAATACAACATGGGGTGTCTCCTCCACACAGAGAGAGACTTTATTAAAGACTCTATAGGCTTTGCTACTTTCAGAATATCCTAAGAATATTCCTTCAGCAACCTTAGCATCAAAAGTGTTTAACTTAGTCTTTCCATTGTCATGGATGAAACACCTATACCCAAAAATATGGACAGAGGAAAGGTTAGGAGTTTTACCCTTGTACATTTCATAAGGAGTCTTCTCATGTCTCTTGACTGGTAGACTCCTATTTTGGATTAAGCAAGCAGTGGTGATGGCTTCTGCCTAAAACCTTTGAGGAGTCTGATATTCAGCTAACATAGTCCTTGCTGCCTCCTTGAGGGTTCTGTTTCTCCTCTCAGCTAATCCATTCTGCTGAGGTGTTCTGGCAGCTGATGTCTCATGTTGAATACCATACAGTAGTCAGAAACAACAGAGTTAAGAAACTCAGTACCTTTATCACTTCTGATTCTGATTATGCTGAGGTCCAGCTCCTTCTGAATCCTCTTGAACAACTCCAACATCTTGACCATAGTCTCATTCTTCTTGAACAAGAACACTACCCAAGTGAATCTTGTATAGTCATCAACAATCACCAGTGTGTACTTCCTTCCACTGTAGCTAAGAGGTGAGACTGGTCCAAATAAGTCCATATGAAGCAGCTGAAGTGCTTTTGTTGTTGAAGTACTCTGCACATCTTTGAATGAGGCTTTAGTTTGCTTCCCTTTCTGACAGGCATCACACTTCTGCTCAGATGCAAACACCTCATTTGGTAGACCTCTGACTAGACCCTTCCTTGCAACCTTGTTAAGAGTCTTGAAGTTCAGATGACCTAGTCTCTTGTGCCAGAGCCAGCTGATCTCTGATGAGCTTTTAGCAACCAAACATGAGTCAGCTGGACAACTTGCAAAATTTGCAAGATACATATTACCTCTTCTGAGGCCAGTTAGTAGCACCTGCTCATTTAAATCATTAATAACAAGGCAAGAGTTCTTAGAGAATCTTACTGAATATCCCTTGTCACAGAATTGGGATACAGACAGAAGATTGTGCATAAGCCCTTCTACATAGTAGACTTCTTCAACTCTTGTTCCTTTGATCAGTAGGGTGCCTACTCCTCTGGTGACTACAAAATTGTTGTCACCGAACACAACTCTAGGCCCATCAAGCATTACAAAGTCCTGGAGGAGATGCTTCTCAAAGGTCATGTGCTTCGAGCAACCGCTATCAATGTACCAGAATGGCCCTTGGCTTCTCCTCTTTCTATAGGGCTGGAGTTTACCTCAAATTAAAACTCATGCTTTAGGTACCCTATCTTAGGGTCCTGATTGGTTAGTATCGACTTTCTGGATCCACAGGTGGAGATCGTCCTTATGAGGTTTAGGGGATCTCAACCTTCTACCATATTTGTCCACAAAAATCATCTCCCTCAGAGGATCTCTTCTGGGGCGACGAGTAATAACAGCAGGTTTGTAGGTGGGCTGCTCAAAAGGATAATTTTGGCTTGAGCCTCCGAATGACTCATATACCTTTGCCGGTGAAGGCTAGCCTACTTTGGTTACATTAAAAGTAACCCATGGCTGAGGTCTGTTTCACTTGGGTTTACTCTGCTGAGATGACCCCGGCTTATCATTCCTCTGATGATTCTGCTGAGATCTCCTTGTCTTAGCTGAGCTATGACTTGGATTCCTCTTCTGGTCTCGGGGCTTCTGAGCTTTGGACTTATGTTAGTTGTCAACAGGCTTCTGAGTTTTAGTACTCTTCTGCTCTGCTGAAACCTTGTGATCACCAGCAGACTTCTGAGCTTTGGAGCTCTTCTGTCCAGCTGGGACCTTTTCTGTTCCTCTGCTCTTTTGCCCTTCTTACCCAGATGCAGGCTCAGGTGGCCCTTTACCCTTTCGAGGATCCCTAATTAATCCACTGTCACCTTTCTTCTTCTTTTGTGGTTTGGGTTTGGGATAACCAAGACCCCTTTTGTCAACCACAGTTTGTGAGGACTCAGCTATTTCAGACACGGCATTTTTTGTCTTAGTCAGCTGGTCCACTTTCAGCTGAAGCTGCTGTGAAATTTTGATTGTCAGTTCATTCTGCTTGAAGAGTTCATCGAACTTAGCTGTCAGCCGATTATGTTCTTCACTCAAAATAGTATTCTCAGAAAGTAGCTTTTCTATCAGCTTCTCCTGTTCCTCACATTTTGCTATTAAGTCAGAACACTTGTTAGCTTGTGAGTCATAGGATATCACTGGTAGTCTAGCATTTTCCAGATCCTGTCTCAAGCTTAGAATTTCAGCTTTCAGACTAGTGTTCTCCTCTTCCAGCTTAGAACAAACTTTTAAGGAGGATTGGAGATCAGATAACAACTTGTGTATATCTGACTCCATAGAATATGTAGCGGAGCAAGATGAGCTAACAGAGGGGGTAGGAGAATTTAACTCTTCTACCTTAACCATGAGGCAGATATCATCCTCTTATTCAAAATCAGATGAGGATGAGGATGAGCTGATATCCTGCTTCTCCTCCTCTGCCAGCAGAACTCTCTTATCAGCGAACCTGCGATCTCTCTTGATCCTCTTCTCTTCTCTCTCCCTTGGGGTAAGCTGAGGACAATCATAACTAAGATGTCCTGGCTTGTTGCAAGTGAAGCAAACACCATCTCCTCCTCTTCTGGGACTTGGTTCCCTCCTTCTCTCTGGAGATTTGTATCTGGTCTCCTGTTCATCTGATGGTCTTCTGGCATCAGATGACGTCTGGAATCTTCTGGAAGAATCACTCTTATTCTTCTTCCAATGGGATCTATACTTCTGGAACTTGTTTGACATCTTGTCAAACTTCTTGGTCAGCAAAGCAAGTTGCTCCTTTAAGCTCATGTCCTCTGGACTAGAGGACTTCTCTTGACTCTCAGTTGCAGCAGAGAAAGCAACATTCTTTGTGGCTGATGAAGTTGGAGTCTCATCTTCTTGTTCTTCTTCTTGGATATCGAACTCATGTGCCTTCAGATGAGATAGCAGTGTATGATGACTCATCTCAGATAGATTCTTTGTCTCTTTAATTACCGTCACCTACACTCTCCATCTTGAAGTAAGAGATCTCAAAATTTTGTTATTAATCTCTTTCTCCGAGTAATCCTTTCCTAAGGAGCTTGCCTTATTCAGTATGTTTGTCAAACTCATTTCCAGCTGATCAATGGTTTCATCAGCTTTCATTTTAAATGTGTCAAAGGTATGTAGAACGGCTTGAAGCTTGTTCTCTTTGATTTGATCAGTCCCTTCACACATCAAGGAGAGTTTCTCCCACATCTCCTTAGCTGTTTTGCACGTCTTGATTTTCTCTATATATTCTTTGGAGAGAGTCTCGATGATTTCTGTTCTGTCCACTTGATCTAAGTTGAAGAGTTTCCTTTCAGTATCGTTTAGTTCACTCTTCTTCTTCTCTGTCTTCCTTCTTTCCCTGATCTCAGCTTCTGGAGTCTTGCCATCACTTACTCCTTCCCAGTAAAACTTGATTGGCCCTTCCTCCAGAACATCTAGCATCTGATCATGAATGGCTCCAAGGTGATTCTCCATTCTGAATTTCCAGTAATCATAGTCTTCTATGGAGATTTCTGGCAACTTCCTCGTCTTGGATCCACTCTTCTTGTAGGAAGACATATCTGCAAGTGATTAGATAAAAAGCACACAAAATTTTCTAAAAACAGATTTTCAGGGATCTGTCCAGGTGACCACCAAAAGCTTTCTCAGGCTGTGATCTTTTGGACACACAACTCTGATACCACTTGTTGGTCCCAAAGGCAGGTTTAAGTTAAGAATACCTTTGAACAAGTCTAGAAAGGAGGGTTGAGTAGACTTGTAAGGATTCAAAAACCTTTTCAAATTACTTTGGTTATTCAGAAAACCAGCAGACTACTGAGGTAGTCTAATTTGAAAGATGTGCGTTGTGAATTGTGCGGAAACATTTTTAATGAAAATCAGTTTTAGGTGATGTGTACAAGTTAAGAACAGAAAGAAATAAGACCAGATGCAAGGGATTTATAGTGGTTCGGACCAACTGTCCTACATCCACTCTCCTCAATCCAACTTGGAGTTGAGGGGATCTCCACTAACTTACTCACTTACACACTTCGAGAGTACTACTCTCTTACAAATTGTCAATGCTACAATCGCAATTGACTTCTCACAGCTTCTACAAAGCTTTTTCAAATAATAAGTATGAATGAGGTTTTTGAGTGCAAGTGATAATTCTGACAGAGTTTCGGCTAGCTTAATATGCGTGTAAATCCGATACTGAAATTATCACTGTTACTCTAATTTATAGGGTCAAATAACTAGCTGTTGGGATGGACTAGAAATTTGAGATCCTATAATCTCGTATTCAATCAATCATTGTGATTGATTGAATCTCCTTCTTGATTCCCGTAAATCTTCGCGATCTACAATCAATCAAGTTTGTCCCCTTGATTGATTGATCTTCTATTCTGGGAATCTTCCTTCTATGTCGCAAGTCAACCCTTAAAATGATTCCGAAGAATCTGGGCCGAGCACAAGACCTCAGCTGATCTGTCTCCTCAGCTGGTGTACTGTCTGCTGGTACACGGACCTCAGCTGACGTACAAGTCTGCTGATGTGCACCTCAGCTGGTCTTCTTGACTTCATCTGAATATGACTTTTATCCATGGTCCCTGTCTTATTTGCGACATGCTCTCAGCTGATCAGATGATCTTCTGATTTCAGCTGATCTGTCTCTTCTGATATCAGCTGATCTGTCCCTTCTGATATCAGCTGATGTTAACTCCTCTGATGATCTGCTCTTGATATTCCAGTGTCAGCTGCTTAAATCTTCTGTCCTCTGAAATTGGCTAAGTCCTCAAGGTCTCAGCTGGTCTTCTTCTCTATGATAGCTTCGGATCTTCTAGGCAGCAATGTAGATTCCCCCTCACTCGAACCTATCTAATCCTAACTACTCATCAGCTGACTAACATGTTCAGCTGGTCCTATTACAAGCTGATTGGTTTATTATATCATCAAAACATCTAACACAGATATCCTAACAAGTTCCCCCTTCTTTATGATATTAAAACCAACTTAGCTGATCTCAATAGATAAGCTTATTCAATAAAAATTAAGATCATCATAGGACAGAAAAGAAGATCTTTAAATAAGATCTTTAGACAGAATAAAAATGCAGCTGACAACAAGAAGTTGTTGTCAGCTGCATTTTTATTCTGTCTAAAGATCTTATTTAAAGA
>JAPKLY010001154.1:0-20561 GCA_026898435.1 Prunella vulgaris
GCTGATCAGCTAATCTTCTGATATCAGCTGATCTGCTCTTCAGCTATCGGCTGATGTTAACTTCTCTGATGATCTGCTCTCGATGCTCCAGTGTCAGCTGATTAAATCTTCTGTCTTCTAAAATCGGCTAAGTCCTCAAGGTCTCTGCTGGTCTTCTCTTCTATGATAGCTTCGCATCTTCTAGGCAGCAAGGTAGATTCCCCCTCACTTGAACCTATCTAATCCTAACTACTCATCAGCTGACTAACATGTTCAGCTGATCCTATTACTAGCTGATTTGTTTTATATCATCAAAACATCTAACACAGATATCCTAACAAGTTCCCCCTTTTTGATGATATCAAAACCAACTCAGCTGATCTCAACAGATAAGCATTTTCAATCAAAATCAAGATCAACAAAGGACAGAAAAGAAGATCTTTAATTAAGATCTTTTAGACAGAATCAAAACGCAGCTGACAACAAGTAGTTGTCTGGAATCATAAAGCTTTATTAATAATCAAAAGAGAAATAACAAACAGAAGTAAAGATACATAATCCTCAGCTGACTCAGCTGGACTATTACATGAGGAGCGGTCTTCTGCTGCTGAGCGGAACTTGCAACCAGTCTAAGAATCTCTTCTCTATTTCCTTCAAAGCTGGCAGAGAGTTGTCAGAAAGCTGATGAAAGAGTTGAGTGATCTGCAGCCAATGTTTCCTGATTTCCACCCAATCTATCTTTCCACTCACATCAGTTGGAGTAGGAAGATATTCAATCTCTGGCAACTCTGGCTGAACCTCTACCTTAACCATCTCTTCTGTGATAGCTCTGAAGAACTTAGGAAAAGTCTCCTTCAACCAATCTCTGAACTCAGCATTTTTCTCTCTCTCTCCTCTGGTATCTTCTCCTCGGAGAACATAGAAGTGGATCATAGTTTTGGCTTTTATAGTTTTCCAGAGATCCATCAGCTAATCAGACAATTGATTGTAGAACATATCAATTGGTCCGTCAACTAGAGGCTCATTTGGATCTCTGATGAATTTTCCACTCCTAGTCCTGCTCCCTTGAGCTACTGCTTTCCCCTTCTTCTTCAGCTTCCTCTGATATCTCCTCTCAAGCTCATCATTCATCTCCCTCTCCTGCCTCTTCCTCCTCTCCTCAGGGGTTTCTTTCTCAGCTAGCTGCAACTCCTTAGCCAGCTTTTCGTCCAAATCAGCATTCATTATTCTTTTCTTCTTTTCCCTTTCTACAGCGACAACTTCTTGCTTCTGCAAAGCCTCGGCCATTTTCTGATCTCTCAACTCCTGAGTTTTCTGAGTAGCCATCTTCCTGGTGTTGATGTAATCTTCAACATTTTCTATCCTAGCAGATAGAACCCCTTGATTATCCACCAGAAGAGCTCTCAGAGAGGCCATCTCAGCTTGCAAGGCAGCAATAGCAGCTGAGTTCTTCTCTTCCCCCTTTTTGATATCATCAATTACTACAACAGAGGGTAGAGAAGTAGGAAGCTTGTCCACAATATCTTGCAGGTCCTCCTGACCGTGTTTGCACTCAGCAATTTGTCCTTCCAACCATTCGGAGACCAATCTGAATCTCTCAGACTCAGCAGCAAGAGAAGCAGATGCATCATCATTGAAAGCTCTGGCAGTTGCCTTGAAGCTCTGGAGAGTATTGAAGAATTCAATGCGGGTGGCATACAAGCTGTCCTCCATAGCTTCCTTCAGCTTGTTGCGATGGTCCAGCAGGACTTGATGAACATGAGTTTCAATCATAGAGGGGGCAGCAGACTTGGCAGCCAGAAGAGTAGCTTTGACCTCCCTGATGTGGTCATCAAAATAGCCTTTTAATTGTTCCAAGAGTGCAGGAGTTACCTGATCAGCAGGGGAGATCTCAAAACTTGCTGCTGGAGGAACAAACTCAGTCTCTGCTGTTTCAGGGCAGTCCAGGGCCACACCATCTTTGAGCAACAGAGCTCTAGCCACCTTCCTCATCCCTTCAGGGGATGTCAGCTGGGATGGAGCCTTAACCTCCAAGGCATCCATCAGGATTTCCTCCCATTCAGTGAAAGATGCTTCTCCCATTTCCTTAATTAGGGCCAGAAAGAATGTGACTGGTCCCTCTCTTGCTTGTGCCCAAGCTAGGCCATCAGCAAGGATATCTTGGTAGGCTGGGTAAGTGTTCAGTTCAGGGATGTAGAGGGAAATGTGGGCTAGGGCAGATATAATCATCCCTCGTTCAAGAGGCCCCTTTGAACGATGGTGAGATAGGCGTGCTTGTTTGGCCATTTTTTAGGGGGAATTGGGATTATCGAGAATTATGGGTTCAGGGTGAGAGGGTTTGGGGGTAGCTGAAGGCTCTCCAGAGGTAGCCATCTCCTCTGGTTCATTGCCGACTGGGATATGTGAATGTGAGGGATCGGCTGAGGTTGAGAAGTGTTGGGAAGGATCAGAAAAGGGTGTAGGAGAAGCTGACCTGATAGGTGAGGCAGCTATAGGTGTGTCTGCTGATGATGTATCAGCAGAGGAATGAAGAACCTCTGTCTCAGCTACTGAGGGTTCAGCTGACTCCCTCTCTTCCGACTCCTCTTCCTCTTCATCAGAGCCAGTCGCTGAATCCTCATCTGACGCAGCCTTCTCAGCTGACTCCTCCACAGCCTGCTCTTCTTCTCCAGAAGACTCAACAACCAGCAGAGTAGGCTTCTCTGCTGAAGATTTCTCCCTCTTCAGACTGCTTAGCACAGCAGTATCCTCTTCTTCATCTGAATCAGAATCAAAGGAGAGCTTCCTTTGAAGTGGAGTGGTTTCTTTCTTGGATTTCTTCTTTTTACCACCTCCAGCAGGCATTGGAGCCTTCCTCTTCTGCTTCTTCCCATGACCAGCAGAGGGACCAGGGGCAACAGCTACTGTATCATCGTCGGAATCTAAGTCAGCTGGCCCAATGATGTCCAAGTTACTTCCCCTTAAGAACTTGGTGTGGTTGTACTCAACAACCCATTCCTCATCCCACTCATGCTGGGGCAGCAGATGATTCAGAAGAATAGTGATCTTGGTGGCCATGGAACACTTGGATTTAAAGCTGTAAACCTGTTCCCCATTCACCTCCTTCACCAAGCACCTCTTGGACTCCTGTTCCAGGCGGAACCATAGCAGACTCACCCAGTCTGCTTGCACCCCATCGAGAATGGTGCGGGCCACACTCAGGCGGAGTTTGGTAATGGCGTCCAAACTCCCCTGTTCCGCCAAGATGACCTTGGTCACTACATCCATCAGGAATCGAAACTGCCTCCTCAGCATGGATTTCTTCAGGTTCGTGGTGGTGTCCCTAAAACTTGTCCTGGCCATTAACTGAAAAGTCTCCAGGTAGTCAGCTTCCTTGTATTTGTGGGGTTGGACACCAGTGGAGGATAAGCCAAAGATATCAGCGACAGCATCCTTGGAGATAACAACAGCTACATCATCAACCAAGGAGCCGATGGAGTCTGTGCTGAACTGGGCCCTAAGAAGGAATTGGAAAGCATAGAAATTTAGGGTTTTATGGTCAGGGGGGGTCATGGAGATGAAGGTTCGGAGATTTTGATTTTAGAGAAGGTTTAGGATTTCTCTAATTTTAGGAACCCTAGTCGTGTCAAAATCGACACACATCTCCGCGTACATCTTTTCCTTGAAGAGTTTTTGCATTTCCTTAGATGCCATACCTTCAAAACAGGGTTTGAGTGCAAAGAGAATAGTATGCAGGAAAACTTAAGGTTTAGGAACAGAAGTTTTCAGAAAGAAGTTTAAAGGGGTATATATAAGTATCGAGAGATATGAGCTGTTTTTCCAAAATTAAAACCGATCAGTTTTGATCGTAGATTTGTATCTTGCATCACATAAATCAAAGGTCCAGAATAAATGACCTTTGAGTATTTTGGAGGTGATGCGTGGGTGTCAGGATTTCGAAAAGGTTTTGACCGCCTCAAAAGATTCTCCTTTTTGAAAAAGGTAATGATGAAAGCAATTTTTGAGAAGATTTAGACGGTGTTAAATTTATTACAACTGACACCTTTATTTTGAAAAGGTAATAAATCCCCGATTTTTCGTAAACAAAAAGATTTGATTGCCAATTTTCTAAAATAATTATAGAAATTAGGGATTTATTAATTTTTGAAAAGATTTGATAGATAAAATAAAAAAAATTGACATAAAGATCATAGAAATACTTATCGAGATGCTGACGTGGCAAAATCAGCTGATAAGAGCGATCCTTATGAAAATCTTTTCTGCTCATCTGGGTCTTTAATGTCAGCTGACATGGACCAGCTGAAGCAAAGTGGCCTTGTCTGACTTTCATAACTTATCCCTGTATCAAGTTAGACATAACAAGATAGAGAAAAGAAAGGAAAGAATAAGTAGACATACCAGATCAGCTGATGTGAGGATCAGCTGACTACTTCAGCAGAATAGTCCTCAACTGGGTACCAGCTGACTACCCGTTTACCCAAAAACTTTCTTTCTATAGAACTGCCCCTCCATCTATCATTCCTAACTCTGCTACTAATTCTCTGAATCTTACCTCTGCTAAGGGTTTGGTAAGAACATCTGCTCTCTGCTTCTCCGTATGAATCTTCTCCATCCTGATATCTCCTTTCTCAGCATGATCCCGAAGAAAATGATGTCTTATGTCCACATGCTTGCATCTAGTATGGAGAACAGGATTCTGAGTAATGGCTATTGCAGTTGTGCTATCACAGAAGATGGGTATCTCTTCTGTGATCACATGGTAGTCCTTCAGCTGTTGTCTGATCCAGAGCAGCTGAGAACAGCAACTACCAGCAGCCATGTACTCTGCCTCTGTTGTAGAAGTAGCTACTGAAGTCTGTTTCTTGGAGAACCAAGATATCAGCTTACTTCCCAGAAACTGACATGTGCCAGAGGTTGACTTCCTATCAATTTTGCACCCTCCATAGTCAGTGTCTGAGTACCCACTCAGCTGAAAGTTGTCATTAGCTGGGTACCAGAGGCCTAGATTGTAAGTACCCTTCAAATACTTTACAATCTTCTTTGCTGCTTCCAGATGAGATTTCTTAGGATTTGCCTGAAACCTTGCACACACCCCTACTGCAAAGCTGATATCAGGTCTGCTGGCAGTGAGATACAGCAGAGAACCAATAAGTCCCCTATATTGTGTCTGATCTACTCTCTCACCAGCCTCATCTGGATCCATGCTAAAATTTGCCATCATTGGAATCTTAGCTTCTCTGCTGCTACTGATTCCAAACTTTTCTATAAAATTCTTGGCATACTTAGCTTGGCTAATGAAAGTTCCATTGGATATCTGCTTTACCTGCAGTCCAAGGAAATAAGTCATCTCCCCCATCATGGACATTTCAAACTTGCTGGTCATCAGCTTGCTGAACTCATCACACATCAGTTTGTTGGGGGAGCCAAAGATGATATCATCCACATGTATCTGCACTAAGAGAATATCATCTCCGTCTTCCTTTCTAAACAAGGTTTTGTCTATCTTTCCTTTACTGAATCCACTATCCAGTAGGAACTGTGATAGAGTATCATACCAGGCTCTAGGTGCCTGCTTTAGTCCATATAAAGCTTTCTGCAGCCTGTAAACCTTGTTCCCAATCTCAAATCCTGGTGGCTGTTCCACATAAACCTCTTCTGCCAGGATTCCATTCAGAAAAGCTGACTTGACATCCATCTGATAGACTTTGAACCCTTTGAAAACAGCATAGGCCAGAAACAATCTAATGGCTTCTAGTCTTGCCACAGGAGCAAATGTCTCATCATAGTCAATCCCCTCTGACTGTGAATACCCCTGTGCTACTAGCCTTGCCTTGTTTCTAACTACTACATCATTTTCATCCTTTTTGTTCTTAAATACCCACTTAGTGCCTATGACCTTCTGATGTTTGGGCCTCTCTACTAGGGTCCAAACTTCTTGTCTTGCAAACTGATTTAGCTCCTCTTGCATAGCTACAATCCAGTTTGGGTCTTCAAGAGCTTCATGGATATTTTTGGGTTCTATCAGAGACACATAACAGCTGAATTGAGCACCCAAGTTTAGCTTTCTTCTGGTCTGAACACCTACACTTGGATCTCCTAGAATCTGTTCAGCTGGGAAATCAGACAATGTCTTCTTGCCCCTTTGAGGTGCCATAGTCTGCTCCTCTTGGGTCTTGTCTGAAATTCCCCCTTGGTTAGTGTCAGGAGTCAATGTGCCATCACATGATGCTGATGAGGGCTTATCAGCTGATTTGGGCTCATCATCTGAATCTGAGTCTGATTCTATCCTAGGTACTACTACCTTAATCAGATCTGGCTTATCTGACAGATTCAGCTGATCCACCTCTTCTGCTAGCTTCTCCTTGCTGTACTCATGAAAAGATTCATCAAATACAACATGGGGTGTCTCCTCCACACAGAGAGAGACTTTATTAAAGACTCTATAGGCTTTGCTACTTCCAGAATATCCTAAGAATATTCCTTCAGCAACCTTAGCATCAAAAGTCCTTAACTTAGTCTTTCC
Organism: Prunella vulgaris; assembly: GCA_026898435.1. Taxonomy (NCBI): domain Eukaryota; kingdom Viridiplantae; phylum Streptophyta; class Magnoliopsida; order Lamiales; family Lamiaceae; genus Prunella; species Prunella vulgaris. The sequence goes on from JAPKLY010001154.1 coordinate 6,503, forward strand.
ATTGTCATGGATGAAACACCTACACCCAAAAGTATGGACAGAGGAAAGGTTAGGAGTTTTACCTTTGTACATTTCATAAGGAGTCTTCCCATGTCTCTTGACTGGTAGACACCTATTTTGGATGAAGCATGTAGTATTGATGGCTTCTGCCCAAAACCTTTGAGGAGTCTGATATTCAGCTAACATAGTCCTTGCTGCCTCCTTGAGGGTTCTGTTTCTCCTCTCAGCTAACCCATTCTGCTGAGGTGTTCTGGCAGCTGATGTCTCATGCTGAATACCATTATCCCTGCAATAGTCAGAAACAACAGAGTTAAGAAACTCAGTACCTTTATCACTTTTGATTCTGACTATGCTGAGGTCCAGCTCCTTCTGAATCCTCTTGATCAACTCCAGCATCTTGACCATAGTCTCATTCTTCTTGAACTAGAACACTACCCAAGTGAATCTTGTATAGTCATCAACAATCACCAGTGTGTACTTCCTTCCACTGAAACTAAGAGGTGAGACAGGTCCAAACAAGTCCATATGAAGCAGCTGGAGTGCTTTTGTTGTTAAAGTACTCTGCACATCTTTGAATGAGGCTTTAGTCTGCTTCTCTTTCTGACAGGCATCACACTTCTGCTCAGATGCAAACACCTCATTTGGTAGACCTCTGACTAGACCCTTCCTTACAACCTTGTTGAGAGTCTTGAAGTTCAGATGACCTAACCTCTTGTGCCAGAGCCAGCTGATCTCAGATGAGCTTTTAGCAACCAAACATGAGTCAGCTGGACAGCTTGCAAAATCTGCAAGATACATATCACCTCTTCTGAGGCCAGTTAGTAGCACCTGCTCATTTAAATCATTAATAACAAGACAGGAGTTCTTAGAAAATCTTACTGAGTATCCCTTGTCACAGAATTGGGATACAGACAGAAGATTGTGCATGAGCCCTTCTACATAGTAGACTTCTTCAACTCTTGTTCCTTTGATCAGCAGGGTGCCTACTCCTCTGGTGACTCCAAAATTGTTGTCACCGAACACAACTCTAGGCCCATCCAGCGTTACAAAGTTCTGGAGAAGATGCTTCTCAAAGGTCATGTGCTTCGAGCAACCGCTATCAATGTACCAGACATGTCCTTTGGCTTCCCCTCTTTCTATAGGGCTAGAGTTAACCTGAAATTAAAACTCAGGTTTTAGGTACCCTATCTTTGGGTCCTGATTGGTTAGTATCGACTTTCTGGATCCACAGGTAAAGATCATCCTTATGAGGTTTAGGAGATCTCAACCTTCTACCATATTTGTCCACAAAAATCATCTCCTTCAGAGGATCTTTTCTGGGGCGATGAGTAATGAAAGTAGGTTTATAGGTGGGTTGCTCAAACGGATAATTTTGGCTTGAGCCTCCGAATGACTCATAAACTTTAGCCGGTGAAGGCTTGCCTACTTTGGTTACATTAAAAGTAACCCAGGGCTGAGGTCTGTTTCACTTGGGTTTACTCTGCTGAGATGACCCAGGCTTATCATTCCTCTGCTGATTCTGCTGAGGTCTCCTTGTCTTAGCTGAGCTATGACTTGGATTCCTCTTCTGATCTCGAGACTTCTGAGCTTTGGACTTATGTTGGTTGTCAGCAGGCTTCTGAGTTTGAGTACTCTTCTGCTCTGTTGAAACCTTTTGATCACCAGCAGACTTCTGAGCTTTGGAGCTCTTCTGTCCAGCTGGGACTTTTTCTGTCCTTCTGCTCTTCTGCCCTTCTGATCCAGATGCAGGCTCACCTGGCCCTTTACCCTTTCGAGGATCCCTAATTAATCCACTGTCACCTTTCTTCTTCTTTTGTGGTTTGGGTTTGGGATAACCAAGACCCCTTTTATCATTCACAGTTTGTGAGGATTCAGCTATTTCAGACACGACATTCTTTGCCTTAGTCAGCTGATCTACTTTCAGCTGAAGCTGCTGTGAATTTTTGGTTATCAGTTCATTCTGCTTGAAGAGTTCATCGAACTTAGCTGTCAGCAGATTATGTTCTTCACTCAAGACAGTGTTCTCAGAAAGTAGCTTTTCTATCAGCCTCTCCTGTTCTTCACATTTTGCTATTAAGTCAGCAGACTTGTTAGCTTGTGAGTCATAGGATATCACTGGTAGTCTAGCACTTTCCAGATCTTATCTCAAGCTTGTAACTTCAGCTTTCAGACTTGAGTTCTCCTCTTCCAGCTTAGAACAAACTGTTAAGGAGGAATGGAGATCAGATAACAACTTGTGTATATCTGACTCCAAAGAATAGGTAGAGGAGCAAGATGAGCTATTAGAGGGGGTAGGAGAATTTACCTCTTCCACCTTAGCCATAAGGCAGATATCATCCTCTGATTCAAAATCAGATGAGGATAAGGATGAGCTGATATCCTGCTTCTCCTCCTCTGCCAGCAGAGCTCTCTTATCAGCGAACCTGCGATCTCTCTTGATCCTCTTCTCTTCTTTTTCCCTTGGGGTAAGCTGAGGACAATCATAACTGAGATGTCCTGGCTTGTTGCAAGTGAAACAAACACCATCTCCTCCTCTTCTGGGACTTGGATCCCTCCTTCTCTCTGGAGACTTATATCTGGTCTCCTGTTCATCCGATGGTCTTCTGGCATCAGATGACTTCTGGTATCTTCTGGAAGAATCACTCTTATTCTTCTTCCAATGAGATCTATACTTCTGAAACTTGTTTGACATTTTGTCAAACTTATTGGTCAATAAAGCAAGTTACTCCTTTAAGCTCATGTCCTCCGGAGCAGAGGATTTCTCTTGACTATCAGCTGCAGCAGAGAATGCAACATTCTTTGTGGCTGATGAAGTTGGAGTCTCATCTTCTTGATCTTCTTCTTGGATATCGAACTCATGTGCCTTCAGATGAGATAGCAGTGTATGATGACTCATCTCAGATAAATTCTTTGTCTCTTTAATTACTGTCACCTTCACTCTCCATCTAGGAGTAAGAGATCTCAGAATTTTGTTATTAATCTCTTTCTCCGAGTAATCCTTTCCTAAGGAGCTTGCCTTATTCAGTATGTTTGTCAGCCTCATATCTAGCTGATCAATGGTTTCATCAGCTTTCATTTTAAAAGTGTCAAAGGTATGTAGAACAGCTTGAAGCTTGTTCTCTTTGATTTGATCTGTCCCTTCACACATCAAGGAGAGTTTCTCCCATATCTCCTTAGCAGTTCTGCACGTCTTGATTTTATCTATATAGTCTTTGGAGAGTGTCTCAATGATTTCTGTTCTGGCCACTTGATCAAGGTTGAAGAGTTTTCTTTCAGCATCGTTTAGTTCACTCTTCTTCTTTTCTGTCTTCCTTCTTTCACTAATTTCAGCTTCTGGAGTTTTTCCATCACTTATTCCTTCCCAGAAGAACTTGATTGGCCCTTCCTCCAGAACATCTAACATTCGATCATGAATGGCTCCAAGTTGATTCTCCATTCTGAATTTCCAGTAATCATAATCCTCTATGGAGAATTCAGGCAGCTTCCTTGTCTTGGATCCACTCTTTTTGTAGGAAGACATATCTGCAAATGGTTAGATAAAAAGCACACAGATTTTTCCAAATTTTTTTTTCAGGGATCTGTCCAGGTGACCACCAAAAGCTTTCTCAGGCAGTGGTCTTTTGGACACACTGCTCTGATACCACTTGTTGGTCCCAAAGGCAGGTTTTAGGGAAGAATACACTTGAACAAGTCTAGAAGGGGGGGTTGAATAGACTTGTAAGGATTCAAAAACCTTTTTGAATTTTACTGATTTATTCAGAAAATCAGCAGACTACTTGAGGTTGTCTGAATTTAGAAAATAGTGCGCTGTGTATAGTGCGGAAACGTTTTAATGAAAATCTGTTTTTAGGTGATGTGCACAGATAAGAACAGAAAGAAATACGAAGAGACACAGGGGTTTATAGTGGTTCGGACCAACTGTCCTACATCCACTCTCCTCAATCCAACTTGGACTTGAGGGGCTCTCCACTAACTCACTTACTCACTTACTTACACAGTTTTGAGAGTACTACTCTCTTTACAACTTGTCAATGCTATAATTGCAATTGACTTCTCACAGCTTCTACAAAGCTTTTAAAAAGGATAAGTATGGATGGTGTTTTTTAGCGTAAGTGATAAAACTGACAGAGTATTGGCTAGCTTAATGTGCGTGTGAATCCCTATAAAAAATTATCACTATTACTCTAATTTATAGGATCAAATAACTAGCCGTTGGGATGGACTAGAAATCTGAGATCCTATAATCTCGTATTCAATCAATCATTGTGAATAATTGATTTTCCTTCTTGATTCCCGTCAGTCTTCGCGATCTTCAATCAATCAAGTTTGTCCCCTTGATTGATTGATCTTCTATACTGGGAATCTTCCTTTTATATCGCAAGTCAACCCTTAAGATTGATTCCTAAGAATCTGGGCTGAGCACAAAACCTCAGCTGATCTGTCTCCTCAGCTGGTGTATTAGTCTGCTGATACTTGGACCTCAGCTGATGTGCAAGTCTGCTGGTGTGCACCTCAACTGGTCTTCTTGACTTTGTCTGAATAAGTCTTTTATCCATGGTCCTTGTCTTGTCTGCGACGTGCTCTCAGCTGATCAGCTAATCTTCTGATATCAGCTGATCTGCTCTTCAGCTATCGGCTGATGTTAACTTCTCTGATGATCTGCTCTCGATGCTCCAGTGTCAGCTGATTAAATCTTCTGTCTTCTAAAATCGGCTAAGTCCTCAAGGTCTCAGCTGGTCTTCTCTTCTATGATAGCTTTGGATCTTCTAGGCAGCAAGGTAGATTCCCCCTCACTTGAACCTATCTAATCCTAACTACTTATCAGCTGACTAACATGTTCAGCTGGTCCTATTACAAGCTGATTTGTTTAATATCATCAAAACATCTAACACAGATATCCTAACATTGTGCTTTTCGTTGACCGTTTTCTTAATTTTATAGAAGTAGACATTGATTCCAATGACAGTCGGTACGATAATCATAATATAGCTTGCAACACATGATAAATCTAAATAATGTGGTAAGGGGAATGGTGGGTTTGTTTGGACCTTTATCAATGTGTAGGACCCTGAATCCTCAATTGATTCCTCACTTTCTGGACTAAACCTTCACACGATCAATTATTTGTGCTTTACGTTGACTGCCGGTACAATAATCACAGCATATCTTGCAACACATCATTAATTTAAACAATTTGGTTGGGGGAATGGTGGATTTGGTTGGATCTTTATCAATGTGTAGAACCCTGAATCCTCAATCAATTCCTCACTTTCTAGACAAATCCTTTAGACGGTCAACCATTTTATAATATTGGCGTTCAAATCGGTAAAGTGAACTTACCATGCAACACATCAAAACGTAGTCCAGATATCTTTCATTATGTAGTGGAATGTTGTCCAATGGGATGGTATTGTAATATTTGTGCTTTCCATTGACCGTTTTCCTGATTTTACAGAAGTAGACATTGTTTCCAATGATTGCCGGTATTATAATCGTAACATATCTTGCAACACATCATAAATCTCAATAATATAGTTGGCGGTATGGTGAGTTTTGTTGGACTTATATCAAATCGCAAAACTCATAATCCTCAATCAATTCCTCACTTTGTGTACTAATCCGTCAGACGGTCAACCATTTTATAGAATTGGCGTTCATAATCGGTAAAGTGAACATACCATGCAACATATCAAAACGTAGTCCAGATTTCTTTCAATATGTAGTGGAATGTTGTCCAATGGGATGGTATTGCAATATTTTTGCTTTTCGTTGACCGTTTTCCTGATTTTACAGAAGTTGACATTGTTTCCAAAGACCGATGGTATGATAATCGTAACATATCTTGCAACACATCATAAATCTCAATAATATAGTTGGGGGTATGGTGGGTTTTGTTGGACTTATATCAATTCGTAGAACTCAGAATCCTCAATATATTCCTCACGTTTTGGACTAATCGTTCAGACGGTTAACCATTTTATAAAATTGACGTTCAAATCGGTAAAGTGAACATACCATGCAACACATCAAAACGTAGTCCAGATGTCTTTCAATATGTAGAGAAATGTTGTCCAATGGGATGGTATTGCAATATTTGCACTTTCCGTTGACCCTTTTCCTATTTTTACAGAAGTAGACATTGTTTCCAATGACCGCCGGTACGATAATCGTAATATATCTTGCAACACATGATAAATCTAAATAATGTGGTTGGGGGATGGGTGGGTTTGGTTGGAACTTTATCAATGTGTAGGACCCTGAATCCTCAATTGATTCCTCACTTTCTAGACTAATCCTTCACACGGTCAATTATTTGTGTTTTCCATTGTCCGCCGGTACGATAATCGCAACATATCTTGCAACACATGATAAATCGAAATAATTTGGTTTGGGGAATGGTGGGTTTGGTTGGACCTTTATCAATGTGTAGAATTCTGAATCCTCCATCAATTCCTCACTTTCTGGACTAATCCTTCAAACGGTCAATTATTTTATGGAATTGATGTTCAAATCGATGAAGTGAACATTCCATGCAACACATCAAAACGTAGTTCAGATTTCTTTCAATATGTAGTGGAATATTGTCCAATGGGATGGTATTGCAATATTTGTGCTTTCCGTTGACCGTTTTCCTGATTTTACAAATGTAGACTTTGTTTCCAATGACCGTCGGTATGATAATCGTAACATATCTTGTAACACATCATAAATCTGAATAATATAGTTGGGGGTATGGTGGGTTTTTTTGGACTTATATCAATTCATATAATTCAGAATCCTCAATCAATTCCTCACATTTTGGAATAATCCTTCATACGGTCAACCGTTTTATAGAATTGGCGTTCAAATCAGTAAAGTGAACATACCATGCAACACATCAAAACGTAGTCCAGATATCTTTCAATATGTAGTGGAATGTTGTCCAATGGGATGGGATTGCAATATTTGTGCTTTCCATTGACCGTTTTCTGGATTTTACAAAAGTAGACATTGTTTCCAATGACTGTCGGTACGATAATCATAATATAGCTTGCAACACATGATAAATCTAAATAATGTGGTTGGGGGAATGGTGGGTTTGTTTGGACCTATATCAATGTGTAGGACCCTGAATCCTCAATTAATTCCTCACTTTCTGGACTAATCCTTCACACGGTCAATTATTTGTGCTTTGCGTTGACTGCCAGTACAATAATCGCAGCATATCTTGCAACACATCATTAATCTAAACAATTTGGTTGGACCTTTATCAATGTGTAGAACCCTGAATCCTCAATCATTTCCTTACTTTATAGACAAATCTTTTAGACGGTTAACCTTTTTATAGAATTGGCATTCAAATCGGTAAAGTGAATAATACCATGCAGCACATCAAAACGTAGTCCAGATTTCTTTCAATATGTAGTGGAATATTGTGCAATGGGATGGTATTATAATATTTGTGCTTTGCATTGACCGTTTTCCTAATTTTACAGAAGTAGACATTGTTTCAATGACCACGGGTACGATAATCGTAATATATCTTAAAACACATGATAAATCTAAATAATATGGATGGGGGAATGGTGGATTTGGATGGAACGTTATCAATGTGTAGGACCCAGAATCCTCAACTGATTCCTCACTTTCTGTACTAATCCTTCACACGGTCAATTATTTGTGCTTTCCGTTGACCGCCGGTACGATAATCGCAACATATCTTGCAACACATCATAAATCTAAATAATTTGGTTGGGGTAATGGTGGGTTTGGTTGGACCTTTATCAATGTGTAGAACCCTGAATCCTCAATCGATTCCTCACTTTCTGGACTAATCGTTCAGACGGTCAACCATTTTATAGATTTGGTGTTCAAATCGGTAAAGTAAACATACCATGCTACACATCAAAACGAAGTCCAGATTTCTTTCAATATGTAGTGGAATGTTGTCCAAATGGGATGATATTGCAATGTTTGTGCTTTCCATTAACCGTTTTCCTAATTTTACCAAATTAAACAATATTTCCAATGACAGCCGGTACGATAATCGTAATATATCTTGCGATACATGATAAATCTAAATAATGTGGTTGGAGGAATGGTGGGTTTGGTTGGACCTTTATCAATGTGTAGGACCCTGAATCCTCAATTGATTCCTCACTTTATGGAGTAATCCTTCACACGGTCAATTATTTTTGCTTTGCGTTAACCGCCGGTACAATAATCGCAACATATCTTGCAACACATCATAAATCTAAACAATTTGGTTGGAGGAATGGTGGGTTTGGTTGGACCTTTATCAATATGTAGGACCTTGAATCCTCACTTTCTGGACTAATCCTTCACACAGTCAATTATTTGTGCTTTCTGTTGACCGACGGTACGATTATCGCAACATATTTTGCAACACATCATAAATCTAAATAATTTGGATGGGGGAATGGTGGGTTTGGTTGGACCTTTATCATTGTGTAGGAGCCTGAATCCTCAATTGATTCCTCACTTTCTGGACTAATCCTTCGCATGGTCAATTATTTGTGCTTTGCGTTGACCGCCGGTACAATAATCGCAACATATCTTGCAACACATCATAAATTTAAACTATTTGGTTGGGGGAATGGAGGGTTTTGTTGGACCTTTATCAATGTGTAGAACCCTGAATCCTCAATCAATTCCTCACTTTTTGGACTAATCCTTCAGACCGTCAACTATTTTATAGAATTGGAGTTCAAATCGGTAAAGTGAACATACCATGTAACACATCAAAACGTAGTCCAAATTTCTATCAATATGTAGTGAAATGTTGTTCATTGGGATGGTATTGCAATATTTGTGCTTTCCGTTGACCTGTTTCCTGATTTCACAGAAGTAGACATTATTTCCAATGACCGGCGGTAAGATAATCGTAATATATCTTGCAACACATGATAAATCTAAATAATGTGGTTGGGGTAATGGTGGGTTTGGTTGGAACTTTATCAATGTGTAGGACCCTGAATCGTCCATTGATTCCTCACTTTCTGGACTAATCCTACACAAGGTCAATTATTTGTGCTTTCCATTGACCGCCGGTACGATAATCGCAACATATCTTACAATACATCATAAATCTAAATAATTTGGTTAGGGGAATAGTGGGTTTGGTTGGACCTTTATCAATATGTAGAACCCTGAATCCTCAATCGATTCCTCACTTTCTGGACTAATCCTTTAGACGGTCAACCATTTTATAGAATTGGCGTTCAAATCGGTAAAGTGAACATGCCATGCAACACATCAAAACGTTGTCCAAATTTCTTTCAATATGTAGTGGAATGTTGTCCAATGGGATGATATTGCAATATTTGTGCTTTCCGTTGACCATTTTCCTGATTTTACATAAGTAGACATTGTTTACAATGACCGCCTGCTCAAGGTGAAGTGCTCGCGCTCGACCACAAGGAGGTTTAGCCATTTCGAGCGGGTCCACCAAGGTGTCCGAGCGCAGGTCAGGTTCCGCCTGAGCGCGCTTCACAAGGTACGGAATCTTGACTCCTTTATCCACTTTTGACCACCCTTTTTCTTAGACCATTGTACACTATATTCCACACCCACTTCTCACCACACTCTTGCACACACATCCTATCAAGAAAACCAAGGAAGAAGAAGGAGAAAATTCTTGCAATTCCATTTCTTCATTTCAATTCCTAAATTCCTACCAAAGGTATGTTTGCTTCACTCCCTACTTACTATTTCTTGTATTTTGGCATGAATTTCATGGTTTAATTAGTGAGAATTAGAAATTCTATGTGTAGTGTTCTTGAGTTTTGAATGAAGGATTTTTTATTCTATGTTTGTTTCTATGCAATTTATGATGGAATTAAGCTACATTGTTGATGGGTAATCCATTGGGAACCCAATTGCATGCCTATATTTGCTGATTTTTGAGCTAATTGAAGTTGGAATTTTTTAGGGTAGTCTTAGTGGACGGATTTTGAGTTATTTTGTGCAAAAATCTGAATTTTTATCATGAAGTCATGTTGGTTGCTTGATGTTATGAGCTCAAATTGCTATGGGTTGGATTAAATTTCTTGATCCACCTATGAATTATGATTAATTGAAGTTTAATTGTGGAAAAGCATGAGCATGAATAGTGGAATTGCATGAATGATTCAATAATTCTTATAGTGACCTCATTATTCTTACTTAGCTTGCTTGGTGCATGTAGTAGATGATATATTGGAGCTTATTTGTATCGTATCTAGCTCATACTTTGCTTTCCGTTGATCATTTTCCTAATTTTACAGAAGTAGACATTGTTTACATTGACCGTCGATACGATAATCGTAACATATCTTGCAACACATCATATATCTCATTCATTTGGTTGGGGGAATGGTGGGTTTGGTTGGAATGATATCAAAGTATAATTCCCTGAATCCTCAATCACTTCCTCACTTTTTGGACTAATTTTTCTTACAGTCAAACATTTTACAGAAGTAGACATTGTTTACATTGGGTTGTGGCTGAGAGTATAAAAAATAAATGAAGTTGGGTTGAGTTATTGGTTCACAACCAATAATAAAATATAAATTGCAGAAATTTATATACAATATTGATCTCTATTTGTAGAGAAAAAAATATGAATTTTGATATAATTCTTAATTTTTATTTTTATTAATAATTATCTTAAATATAAAATTTAAATATTGCTATTTAAATTAAAATTTTCAGCACCAATCAAAAAGTATTTTGTCCATTAACTTTCTTGAAAACCGTGCATGTATTGGTTCTCATTCAGCAGTGAACCGTGAATATGAATTCTCTCAAATTTGAATTTTTATTTTATATTTTTTTGTAATTTTCCTTGAGGCGGTCCTCTCCTACAGGCTTCACCCATATATATGCATAATAGAAGGAAACATTGTATTCATTGGTAAACTCGTTGACATGACTACACATCTGTAGCAACTCGTCCCGTTTAATATGTATTTTATCCTTTTTAAGAATTTTATTTATATATTTTATTTTATTTTGTTTCTATTTCCTTTAATTTTATTTTTGCTTCTTACGTGTTATTATGTAATTTAAATTAATACCCCATTGTATATAATTATGTGGAAAAAATATATATTTATATAGATAATTTATTGTTTAGAGATTATTAATAAAATAGGAAATATGACTAGACGAGTATACTATTATCACGCGAAGGACAAGGGAGTGAGTTGGCCGGAGATAATACTAGCACAGTCCAAAAATAATAATAATAATAATAATAATAATAATAATAATAATATATATATAGATATATATTAAAAGAATAGTATTAATCCAAAAAAATCTATATATATATATATTGGTACAAATTATTGGGTATATATATATACGTACCAAATTATTGGGTATATATATATATATGTATATATATATATATATATGTATGTATGTGCTTTTACAATTTAAGATATTAATTAATCAAAAATGTATTAATAGGAATTAACCTTCTTAAACTGGCCAAATAGATTTTTTAACATGCAAGTGGGCATGATAGGCTATAGTATAGGGTGTGACTCAAAGCCCTCCTAACCACATGTATCATTTACAGTAAATATTTAAAAAAAAAAATCCTAAATTCAGTGCTTTAAAATGAGCACGTCCCTATCCTCAGATGATCATTTCCACACTTCTTAACCTACACTCACTCACTCTCTCTCTCTCTCTCTCACATAGCCTAAAATTTCAGTCTATCACCCCCCTCTGTTACCACTCTCGACGGCACTGCCGTCGGCCACCTCCGCACGGCTACCGTTCGCACCACCACAAATAGCCATGCCTCGCTGACCCCTGCTCTGAACCTATTTCTTTTTTTCTTTCCAACGTTTTTTTAGAGAACTCACGTCTATATTTTTCCAAAACCATTTGAGACGCTGGCAGGCTATCGAAATGCTTCCAACGACTCAATAAACGATGTCGTCAGGCTACCCGATCGTCGCAGCAAAAATCAAAATTTTATTGTAAGATTGCTAAACTCCCCTAATTCCTATAAATTGAAAGGGGTTCAACTGTATACTGAGAATAACGTTAAAATTATCATCGAGAAATGATGTTATAACCCCTGTTAAAAAGCATTAGTCGTTGGAACGAACACTCTGCTTTCCTACCTTTTTCTTTACTGTTGGAATTGAAATTTTTTTTAAATACGCTTCATTTATTTGTGACTGAAGTCTTCTATTTTATTTATTAAAATATTCCAATTTTAGTTCAATTATGAGATATTTGTAACAATAAAAAATATAATAATAATAATTATTCCCTTCAACTGCCGTTCAGAAAAAAAAACTATTAAAATTCATTTATTCCTTTTGTTGAATAGTACTAATAATTTTTTTTTAAACAGGATACCTTGTTAAATATATATATATATATAACGTATGTATATATACATGAAAGGAAAAATATATCAACTAAAGAGAAAGAGAAGATAAATATGTTTCTTCATGCCTACTTTTGAAATTTACTTAGTCAACTCTTTTGATTATCTTTAATAATTGAAAGGAAAAATATTTTGAAAAAAAAAAAGGGGAACCGACTAAGAAAAAATATAAAGATATATTTTTCATATCTAGTTTACTATTTACTAAGTCAAAAAAAAAATTAATTAATAAAAGAGAAATTACTAAACAAAATTAGAATTTATTTTCAAGGATTATTTAAAATAAGAAAATGGAAATCTTAACAAAAAAAAGAGAGGAACTTCTTTATAGGGATATCTAATATATTTTCCTTACAATATGTTTAAAATATATATATATATATATAAAAGTGTATTTACTCAAATAATGGGTGTTGATTATACACAATTGATCAAATTAAATATCAAAAGAATGACACTGCCCATTCAAACTATCAAATACTCAACACCAGATTTTAATAAATACACCCACCTTCTAAAAATGTGTAATTACCAAGGGTATTCTATAGTTGAAGGATTATTTCAATACATGAATCTTTTAAATAATCATAAATTCAATTATTAATTGAGTAAACACATACTAGAGCTGTGCTAGTTGGGGTACGAGGGATTCGACATCTATTATACACCATTTTGGGACCCGGAGTTAACAGGTTGGTGATTCGTTATGCATTTAATTTGTCATGCTAGTATATTCTGGACTCGACTAAATAAGCAAAACAATAAATAAATAAATAAATATTATACTTGAGAATTAAAATAGATTATATATTTTGTGATGTGTATATTTGTATTATGTGGATTGCTCATATCTGATACTTATACGAATGCATGATAATAATATTCTGAGCGCATGATTTACAAATTTAGTAAATCCTCCCCACAATGTGAAATGACAGTTTTAGAAGAAAAAAAAAAAGCAGGTTACATGATCACATTTTAATTTGTACTGAAAGGCTACCAGTGGTCCTGATTAATAAGTGGCGGATCACAATAGAAAGACCACTAGATGTATATTTTGGGGAGATTTATATTATCTGGAAATATTTTTGGCAGATTAGGCCAATACATGAAAAATGATCTTTTGGCAATAGTTCAATGTGAAACAAGTTCAGTAATATTATGTGAATTGACTGTGTGTGGTTAATTATTGTATATAATTATTATCTACGTTATACATGTGACCTGAATTCATGAAGAATCTATAATTGGATTAATATCACATAAAGAATGAGTACATTATTATTATTATACTTCGGACGTACCAATCTCATGACGGTTAGCAAGTCATCCACAAGTGAGATTAAATTCTCACGCCCCTTTTCTAACACCTTTTGCAGATTTCGCATACGGGAAGCAAGGACAGTAATGATGACACAAATAATTTCCCAGTACCGATTAAAATTATGAAACTACTTTATAATTAAATAAATGATATTGCGATTTCTATTTAGACAATATATTCTTATGTCGATCGACAAACTTTAAGTCGTTCGATGACTATAATTTGTAAACTATAGACTTACCATGTATTATTATGAAAACTTAACTCTAGACATAAATGTCGGACATGTTTATTAAAATTACAACATCCACTTATTCTGCTGCATAAACTTCTCCTTCGAT
>JAPKLY010001154.1:20661-63235 GCA_026898435.1 Prunella vulgaris
GTGTGTGTGTGTGTGTGTGTGTGTGTGTGTGTGTGTAGTTTAAAAAAACTATATAGTTCAATTTCTGTAACAACAGTAGCACCTCGAATTCACGGTATTTATTTATTTATTTATTTTTTATTTGGGGCGCTACATGGTGGTATCAGAGCCTAAGTTCAAAACTTTCGGCCAAAGATATAAATAAGTGTGTACAATATTTTTTTTAGCATATATATATATATATATATATATTATAGCTAATGTCTAAATCACCAATCAAACCATCTTAAGGGAAATGTGTCTTCTACTATTGTTGGAGCTCCTCGAAGGTATGCATTTATCTTTTGGCCTCATAATAGTTTGGCTTTCATAATACCACCCAACCAAAAGCTTCATCAACACAAAACAAATATCTACGGTTGATAAATTGTGAGAACAGATATACTTGTATAAATTTGTGAAATTGATAAATAGTGTTATGTGACTACGTGAACTATGTGCTTTAAATACTTAAAATGATTATTTGTAACTAAAATTCTAACTAGGAATTTTATTCCTTTATAGGATCACGCCTTAGCATGGTAGTAGCCCAGTATATAGGAGTCACGCAGCTAGTTGGAGAGCCTATCAGCGTGTATATTTCACGATTTCTGAGACAGCGAGGTGAGGCGAGGGATGCCCGAATCCCTCATATAGAGTCAGACCTAGCAGCGGTGACACATTTTGCTGAGGGAGTTACCGAGTTATTCCGTCCTATCGCCATAGGACTACGCGACAGGACGAGGGTGGATGACCCAGTCCAGGGGCCTCAGATTCATTTAGAGGCGTACATGGTAGAAGTCCAGAGGGGTATTGAGGCTGCGGGCAATAACCGCACCTTATCTCAGCAGGCAACGGCATTGGCCATCCGTGATTTACGTATTTCTGACGCACTTCGAGAGGACGCGGAGCTCACATAGGTTGCGGCAGCCACAGCGAGAGCTAGTGCTGATATCCAGGACGAGTTTTCTCGTGTCACTACTACACGAGCTACTCTATATTTGCAGTCTGCCCTCCTACAGCGTGAGCATTCCATTGCCTTCTGGGAGGCAAGTGGATTACAGGGAGTAGGACCTTTCGGTGTGGGACAGGTTGCACCTGCCGATGAGATGGCTCCAGTGCAGGTTGTACCTGTTGATGTGGGGGCTCCAGCGCAGGTCGTACCTGATGATATGATGGTCCCAGTACAGGAGGAGCCGACAGAGATTGATGATGGCTTTGCCGGGTCGGAGAATAACGATGACTGACTTATACTTAATAGACAATAGTCAATAGAGATGCATATATATAAAGTGTAGGTGTTAGTCACCCCCTAGCTAACCATAATGCTAGCGCGTGTTTGGCCATTTTGTTTAGGGCCTTACATATGTAGTCATAACTTCCACACATTTTGTAACTCGCAATCCATAACAATGTAAGGATGCGATGTGTTAACGATATATTAAGAAACATTATAGTGTAAGGAGTCTAACCTCCGTAGAATTTAAAACTTTATGTGTTATATGCATATGTTATTTGTATGATTGACAAGGTGCTTAGTTTATTCTATATTAATTGTTATATATTTTATTGGATTATTAGTAATGCCATGTCATTAGTTTCTGTGGTACGGTGTAAATGTAACCACTATACCATTGGCGCGCGATGATGTGTTCTCGGTGAATTACAAACTCATGTGTATTTCAGCACTAATGTTGTGTTAATTACGTAACCTGATTCTGTTTTTATAATTTTCTCTTACTTATAAGACATAAAATATTATTCTTTTTTTTTCACATCAGAATTACCACTAGAATGGCACCAAACCGTAGACGTGGACGACCCCGTGATAACCCTGATCCTGAAGATCCTATGGAGCAGGATCCTCCCCCTCAAGCTGAACCCGAGACACCCCAGCAGGCCACACCTGGGAGTGATATTGCTAGAGAAATATTGATCTCCCTTCAGAACTACATTCAGCAACAAGTTCCGCCACCTCCTCCTCCACCGTATGCACCTGCACCGCAAGTGGCACCAAGAACTAATGACTTTGTGGAACGCTTCCGACGACTACAGCCGCCTAGACTGAATGGGAGGGAAGGTCCTTTTGAAGTTGAAGAATGGATAGCCAGAATGGAACGCATCTTTCGGCATATGTCACTGACTGAGGAACTAAAGATCTCATGTGCACAATTCCAACTGGTGGAAGATGCAGCTCACTGGTGGAAATCTCACGAACGGACGATGAGTGATGTGGAAAGACAAGCCCTCACCTAGGGAGACTTCAAAGGGGATATACTTGAGAGTTACTTCCCCTGGGTACTCAGAGACCAGAAGGAACAAGAGTTCATTAATTTACGACAAGGAACTCTCTCTGTGATCGAGTATGAAAGAAAATTTAACCAACTATCTCGCTATGCCCCACATCTGGTGGATACTGATGACAGGAAAGCTCAGAGGTTTGAGTAGGGACTGAGGCCCGAAATAGCAGGGATTGTAGTAGGACTTCAAATGCCGAGCTATAGAGAAGTTTTTCATCGAGCGCTGCTAGTCTCGATCAGTCAGAATTTGGAGTGCAAACAAACCCCAACAAATGTTCCTGTTAATCGCAACTGGCACCCGAACTTCAAGAGAAACTCAGCCCCACCATCAACGGGGAATAACTACAATATCCCTCTAAACCATCCGAACTGTACAAAATGAGGGAAGAAACATTGGGGACGATGCACTCGAAGTGAAGTAACTTATTTTCGATGTCACCAACCAGGACACAAATCTAATGAATGCACCTTACCACTAAATGTCAATCGCCAACCAATCAACAACATGCAGTACCGCCCTCAACCTGTGAATACCTATCAAAGCCACCAGCTGCCTGCACCTAACAATCGTCAAGTGGTGGTCAGGGGTCCACCAAATCAAGATCAAAGAAAGTCAGGTCACATTAACGCTATTATGGAAAAGGGCGAAAGTAGTGGAGAACAACTACGACTGAAGGCTCTAGAACAACGTGAACATAATGAAACAGTAGCAGGTACCATCGTTGTACTTAGAAAACCTGCATATATATTGTTTGACACTGGAGCTTCTCACTCCTTTATATCTGAAAAATTTAGAAATAAGTTAAGATTAATAGGAGAAAAAGGAAGAGTCCTAAATGTGAATATTCCATCTGGAGTCACTATGAGAATTGAAGATAAAATTTGAGGGTTACCCTTGATGTTAGGAGATCACTTGATAAAGTCAGATCTTCATGTCCTCGAAATGAAGATTTTTGACATAATCTTAGGAATTGATTGGTTGACGAAAAACAAAGCAATAATAAAATGTGCAGAGCATGAGATAGATCTCACAACGGAAGATGGTCAATGTCTCACATTCCGTGAAATTCAAACCAGGAAGGAAACCTGAATAATCTCCACAATTCAAGCTTACCTTATCCGTATCCCAACAGAAGAGAATAACAATGAGCCACGCATCAAAGCACCGATTGTGGAAGATTACCCTGATGTATTTCCCGATGAATTGATCGAATTACCTCCAGATCGTCAGATAGAGTTTTCTATTGACTTGATACCTGGGTCTGCACCAGTATCAAGAGTGCCCTATCGAATGGCCCTAAGAGAATTGGAAGAACTAAAGGAACAACTGCAAGGTATACTGGAGAAAAAATTCATCAGACCTAGTGCATCGCCATGGGGAGCACCTGTATTACTTGTGAAAAAGAAAGACGGATCTTTCCGTATGTGCATCGATTACATGGGACTCAATCAATTGACCATCAAGAACAAATATCCTCTTCTGAGATTAGAAGACTTGTTCGATCAATTGAAGAATGCATGTGTATTCTCAAAAGTTGATATGAGGTCAGGCTACCACCATCTAAAGGTCAAGAGTGAAGATATTCCAAAAACAGCATTTTGAACTCGATATAGGCATTACGAGTTTACAGTTATGCCTTTTGGAGTGACGAATGCTCCAACAATCTTTATGGACTTGATGAATAGAGTATTCCACCCGTACTTGGATAAATTCGTCATCGTCTTCATCGACGATATTCTAATATACTCTAAGAACGAGGAACAACACAAAGAAAATCTCAAGATTATCTTGGAAACAATGAGACGGGAAAGATTGTACGCTAAATTCAGTAAGTGTGAATTTTGGATTGACCGAGTTATGTTCTTAGGGCATATAATCTCTGAAAAGGGGATTGAGGTAGATCCAACAAAGATTGAAGCCATCATGAACTGGAATACGCCTACTAATGTCAATGAAGTTCGAAGCTTCCTTGGGCTAGCAGGTTACTACAGGAGATTCATACAAAATTTTCCAGTATTGCTAAAGCGCTGACAAAATTAACCAAGAAGAGTGATTAGTTTAACTGGGATTCAACTTGTGAAGAAAGTTTTCAAGAACTGAAAAAGAGGTTAACCAAGACGCCAGTGTTAACCATTCCTGATGGGTCAGAAGGATTTGTCATTTACACAGATGCATCCCTATCGGGCCTGGGTTGTGTTCTGATGCAAAATAAGAAAATTATTGCTTATGCATCTCGGCAACTTAAAAATCATGAACAGAATTACCCGACATATGACTTGGAACTAGCCGCGGTGGTTCATGCGCTAAAAATCTAGAGACATTACATATACGGTAGTAAGTGTGAGATCTATACCGATCATAAGAGCCTAAAATACTTCTTTACACAAAAAGAATTGAACATGCGTCAGAGAAGATGGTTTGAATTGGTAAAGGATTATGATTGCACTATTCATTATCATCCCGGTAAGGCCAATGTAGTGGAAGCGCACTGAGCAAAAAGGATGATACAATGCTAAGCGCCGTTCCAACCTCACAATCATCACTAATTGGAGAACTTTCTCAATTAAATCTGGAATATTCCACACAATGCTGTGTAAATTCCATGATTTACACACTCACTCTGCAGCCAACCTTGCGAGAAAGGATGATAAATTTTTGGAAGGGATGCGAAGGCGTGCTGAGGAAGGAACCATCCAGAGGTTCGTGATAGGTTCAGATGGAGCTTTAATGTTTGATAACAGAATCTGCGTGCCCAAAATTGAGGAGTTGAGGAACGAAATTTTGAAAGAAGCACATAACACACCTTACACCATTCATCCTGGAGAAACGAAAATGTACCGGGGATTGAAAGAAATATTTTAGTGGAGGGGTATGAAAAGATCAATTGCTCACTTTGTTAAAAGATGCTTAACTTGCCAACGAGTTAAAGCAGATCATCAACGACCCTCAGGACTGTTACATCCTTTGGAAATGCCCGAGTGGAAATGGGAGAATGTCACCATGGACTTCGTCACAGGATTTCCAAAGACAGTGAAGAATCACGATGCTATTTGGGTTGTCGTAGATAGACTCACAAAGACCGCCCATTTCATCCTTGTTAGAATGACATATACGTTGGACAAACTTGCCCAACTATATATAACGGAGATAGTTACATTACATGGTATACCAGTTTCTGTAGTGTCTGATAGAGATCCCCGTTTTACCTCCAAGTTCTGGAAAAGTTTACAACGAGCCTTGGATATTAATTTGAAATTTAGTACCGCATATCACCCGAAGACCGATGGACAATTAGAAAGGATTATCCAGACACTTGAGGATATGTTGAGAGCATACGCTTTAGACTTTGAAGGAAGTTGGGAGAGTCACCTACCTCTGGTAGAATTCGCTTATAACAACAGTTATCAAGCTACTATACAAATGGCACCATATGAAGCACTATACGGGAGAAGGTGTAGATCACCGGTTTGTTGGAACGAAGTTGGAGTCCGAAAAATCCTCGAACCTGAATTAGTGGAAAAGTCAGTGGCGATAGTCTCACGGATCAAAGAAAGGATCAAAGCTGCCCAGAACCGTAAAAAATCATACACCGACACTCGAAGAAAAGATCTACAATTTGATGTGGGTGAAAAGGTATTTCTTAAGGTTGCACCAATGAAAGGCCTATTTCGCTTTGGAAAAAGGGGGAAGCTAAAGCCTAGATATATTGGGCCATTTGAAGTTCTAAACAAGAATGGGGATGTGGCTTATCGCTTGGCCCTGCCACCAGAATTATCACAAGTGCATAATATCTTCCACGTATCAACCCTTAGGAAATACATGTCTAATCCTGATCACATTATTAATCACATAGAGTTAGGACTGAGGGGTGACCTAACTTATGAAGAAGTTCCAGTGACCATTTGGGGAAGGAAATTGCATTTATTAAGAAATCGAGAAGTACCTTTAGTTCTTGTCCAGTGGAGCTGACACGGGAAAGAGGAAGCTACGTGGGAAAGAGGGGATGAAATCCTAGCCAAGTACCCACAATATCTAGATAATGCCTAGAAGTTGAATTTCGGGGACAAAATTCTGTTAAGGGGGTAAGGATGTAGCAACTCGTCCCGTTTAATATATATATTATCCTTCCTAAGAATTTTATTTATATATTTTATTTTATTTTGTTTCTATTTCCTTAAATTTTATTATTGCCACTTTCGTGTTACTATGTGATTTAAATTAATACCCCATTGTAAATAATTATGTGGAAAAATATATATTTATACAGATAATTTATTGTTTAGAGATTATTAATAAAATAGGAAATATGAGTAGACGAGTATACTATTATCACGCTAAGGACAAGGGAGTGAGTCGGCTGGGGATAGTACTAGCACAGTCCAAAAATAATAATAACAATAATAATAATAGTAATAATATATATATATATATATATAGATAGATATATTAAAAGAATAGTATTAATAATAATATATATATATATATATGTATGTATGTGCTTTCACAATTTAAGATATCAATTAATAAAAAATGTATTAATAGGAATTAACCTTCTTAAACTGGCCAAATAGATTTTTTAACGTGCAAGTGGGCATGATAGGCTATAGTATAGTGTTTGCCAAAATCGTGTTTGATTTCCACGCAAGTGTACGTGGTCATTGTTGTCGTGGCAAGGTAACCAAGTTAAATATCGAACACAGGGAAACGATGTGATATCAAGCAAGCATTGAATGTCTACAAAAGGCTAATAGCTAGGAAAGTAAGAAAAGGATCATGTTTTCTATCTACTTCAACAAAGCAAAGTAAATCTAACTATCATCTCAAGGAAGTGAGCAAAAGTGGTGTGTGTGCATGGAAGTAATCCTACTATGGTTCCTCTAGTGTCCTATTCATCCTAGCATGCAAAAGGTCTCTTGGTGTCTTAGTCAAGCCAACTAGTGTTTAGATCTCTCTACAACACAAGCTAAGGGCTCTATTGGATGTCTTGATCTCTCTACAACTTCCAACACTCCAATTAAGAGGTCTAGGCTAATATGCAATTCTCATTGGTCATACAAGCCAAACATCAAACACTTGGTATACATAAAGTTCTTATAGCTCAATTCTCATTTCATTGCTAAAACATATAAGCCATTCAATCTAATTTAACATCCCAAGAATTCATACAAATCATTAATAAGAGAACTAATCCATCAAGATCACTAATTCATTCATAGGATTAACAAGAACTAGATTCACCATAGTAATCATACAACCATGCAACAAGGATATTAGCCCATGGCTAATTGGAATTGGAAATCAATAATTAACATTCTAAACAACATGATTATGAATTAAAACAAGAGAATTTAAGGAAATTTTATCATAGGTAGAGAAATTGAATACAATCTACAAACATCCAAAATGCTAAGTCTTGATCCAAAGCTCAAAATACAAAAATGAACCGTATGTATGAAGCTCTAATCACTACGAGTATGCAGGAACAAACGGATCTAAAATTCGACGGACGGATCAAAAGTTATGAAAGAAAGAAGATTGAATCTAATTAAGAGCCCACTAAGTAACTACCTAATTCTCAATCTAATTCATGAAGAATCTATAATTGGATTAATATCAGAAAAAGAATGAGTACATTATTATTATTATACTTCGGACGTACCAATTCCATGACGGTTTGCAAGTCATCCACAAGTGAGATTAAATTCTCACGCCCCTTTTCTAACACCTTTTGCAGATTTCGCATATGGGAAGCAAGGACAGTAATGATGACACAAATAATTTTCCAGTACTGATTAAAATTATGAAACTACTTTATAATTAAATAAATGATATTGCGATTCCTATTTAAACAATATATTCTTATGCCAATCGACAAACTTTAAGTATTTCGATGACTATAGTTTGTAAACTAAAGACTTACCATGTATTATTATGAAAACTTAACTCTAGACATAACTGTCGGACATGTTTATTAAAATTACAACTTCCACTTATTCCCCTGCATAAACTTCTCCTTCGATATACGTGCTCCTACACACACACACACATATATATATATATATAGTTTTTAAAAAATTATATAGTTCAATTTCTGTAACAAGAGTAGCACCTCGAATTCAAAGTTTTTTTTTTATTTGGGGCGCTACAACGTCATAGCTTTTTCTACTTTTTTGTACTCTATATGATGTGTGCTTTTTCTACTTTTTAGTACTCTATATATGAGGTATGAGGTGTTATGTGTGTTTGAAAAGTCAAGTGAAATAATTGTCATTGTGATAAATTTGAATATGAATGTTAATTATAAAAAAAAGCTGATAAAGGGACCTTTAAATCAAAATAAAATTTTCACATGAATTATTCCTTTTATTTCCTATTTTTAGTATTATAAATATACAACTTTTAATTTATTAAAAGTTTATAATCATAATAAATAAATTACAACATACTTAAAATTTATAACAATTTCAATATTATAGGAATATAAATACATAAAAAATAATACGTACTCAAATTAATAATAGGCGCGTGAATAAACCGAGGTATTCCCTTGCAATATTTGCAATAAATTGTCGATCGCTCCCTTGAATGCACTACGCGGGTAAAAAGTGAAAACACTACACACAAACACCTTCATTCCGACCAATTCCTAGCTATTTCCATTTATTATGTGCTGCATGGTATGTTCCCTTTACCGATAAGAATGTCAATTCTATAAAATGATAGACCGTCTGAATGATTAGTCCAGAAAGTGAGGAATTGATTGGGGATTATTGTACCGACGGTCAATGCAAAGCACAAATAATTGAGCGTGGGAAGGATTAGTCCAGAAAGTGAGGAATCAATTGAGGATTCAGGGTCCTACACATTTATAAAGGTCCAACCAAACCCACCATTCCCCCAACCACATTATTTAGATTTATCATGTGTTGTAAGATATATTACGATTATCGTACCGGCGGTCATTAGAAACAATGTCTACTTCTGTAAAATCAGGAAAATGGTCAACGGAAAGCACAAATATTGCAATACCATCCCATTGGACAACATTCCACTATATATTGAAAGAAATCTGGACTATGTTTTGTTGTGTTGCATGGTATGTTTACCGATTTGAACGCCAATTCTATAAAATGGTTGACCATCTGAAAGATTAGTCCAAAAAGTGAGGAATTGATTGAGGATTCAGGGTTCTACACATTGATAAAGGTCCAACCAAACCCACTATTCCCCCAACCAAATTGTTTAGATTTATGATGTGTTGCAAGATATGTTGCGATTATTGTACCGGCGGTCAACGCAAAGCACAAATAATTGACTGTTTGAAGGATTAGTCAAGAAAGTGAGGAATCAATTGAGGATTCAGGGTCCTACACATTGATAAAGGTCCAACCAAACCCACCATTCCCCCAACCACATTATTTAGATTTATCATGTGTTGCAAGATATATTACGATTATCGTACCGGCGGTAATTGGAAATAATGTCTACTTCTGTATAATCAGGAAAACGGTCAACGGAAAGCACAAATATTGCAATACCATCCCATTGGACAACATTCCACTACATATTGAAACAAATCTGGACTACGTATTGATGTGTTGCATGGTATGTTCACTTTACCGATTTGAATGCCAATTTTTTAAAATGGTTGACCGTCTGAAGGATTAGTCTAGAATGTGAAGAATTGATTAAGGATTCAGGGTTCTACACATTGATAAAAGTCCAACCAAACCTACTATTAGGATATATGTGTTAGATGTTTTGATGATATAATAAACCAATCAGCTTGTAATAGGACCAGCTGAACTTGTTAATCAGCTGATGAGTAGTTAGGATATAAGGGGGAATCTACCTTGCTGCCTAGAAGATCCGAAGCTATCACAGAGAAGAAGACCAGCTGAGACCTTGAGGA
Organism: Prunella vulgaris; assembly: GCA_026898435.1. NCBI lineage: Eukaryota > Viridiplantae > Streptophyta > Magnoliopsida > Lamiales > Lamiaceae > Prunella > Prunella vulgaris. The sequence continues at coordinate 30,893 of JAPKLY010001154.1, forward strand.
CTTAGCCGAGTTCAGAGGACAGAAGAATGAAGCAGCTGACGCTGGAGTATCGAGAGCAGATCATCAGAGGAGTTAACATCAGCTGACTACAGAAGATCAGCTGATCAGCTGAGAGCACGTCGCAGACAAGACAAGGACCATGGATAAAAGACATATTCAGACGAAGTCAAGAAGACCAGCTGAGGTGCACTCCAGCAGACTTGCACATCAGCTGAGGTCCAAGTATCAGCAGACTGGTACACCAGCTGAGGAGACAGATCAGCTGAGGTCTTGTGCTCGGCCCAAATTCTTCGGAATCATTTCTAGGGTTGACTTGCGACATAAAAGGGATTCCCAAAATAGAAGATCAATCAATCAAGGGGACAAACTTGATTGATTGTAGATCGCGAAGATTGACGGGAATCAAGAAGGAGATTCAATCAATCTCAATGATTGATTGAATACGTGATTATAGGATCTCAGATTTCTAGTCCATCCCAACGGCTAGTTATTTGACCCTATAAATTAGAGTAACAGTGATGATTTCAGTATTGGATTTACACGCATTTTAAGCTAGCCGAAACTCTGTCAGAATTATCACTCGCACTCAAAAACCCCATTCATACTTATCTTTTGTTAAAGCTTTGTAGAAGCTGTAAGAAGTCAATTGCAATTGAAGCGTTGACAATTTGTAAGAGAGTAGTACTCTCAAAGTGTGTAAGTGAGTAAGTGAGTGAGTTAGTGGAGTGTCCCACAATTCCAGTTGGATTATGGAGAGTGGAGTAGGACATTTGTCCGAACCACTATAAATCTCTTGCGTCTCGTCTTATTTCTTTCTGTTATTTACTTGTGCACATCACTTAAAACTGATTTTCTTTAAAAACGTTTCCGCACAATTCACAGCGCAAAATTTTCAAATTTAGTCTACCTCAAGTAGTCTGCTGGTTTTCTGAATAAGCAAAATAATTTGAAAAAGGTTTTTGAATCCTTACAAGTCTATTCAACCCCCCCTTCTAGACTTGTTCAAAGGCATTCTTCCCTAAAACCTGCCTTTGGGACCAACAAGTGGTATCAGAGCTGTGTGTCCAAAAGACCACAGCCTGAGAAAGCTTTTGGTGGTCACCTGGATAGATCCCTGAAAATCTGTTTTTAGAAAATTTTGTGTGTATTTTATCTAATCACTTGCAGATATGTCTTCCTACAAGAAGAATGGATCCAAGACGAGGAAGTTGCCAGAATTCTCCATAGAAGACTATGATTACTGGAAATTCAGAATGGAGAATCACCTTGGAGCCATTCATGATCGGATGCTAGATGTTCTTGAGGAAGGGCCGATCAAGTTTTTCTGGGAAGGAGTAAGTGATGGCAAGACTCCAGAAGCTGAGATCAGCGAAAGAAGGAAGACAGAGAAGAAGAAGAGTGAACTAAACGATGTTGAAAGGAAACTCTTCAACTTAGATCAAGTGGCCAGATCAGAAATCATCGAGACTCTCTCCAAAGAATATATAGAGAAAATCAAGACGTGCAAAACCGCTAAGGAGATGTGGGAGAAACTCTCCTTGATGTGTGTAGGGACAGATCAAATCAAAGAGAACAAGCTTCAAGCTGTTCTACATACCTTTGACACATTTAAAATGAAAGCTGATGAAACCATTGATCAGCTGGATATGAGGCTGACAAACATACTGAATAAGGCTAGCTCCTTAGGGAAGGATTACTCGGAGAAGGAGATTAATAACAAAATTTTGAGATCTCTTACGTCAAGATGGAGAGTAAAGGTGACTGTAATTAAGGAGACAAAGAATCTATCTGAGATGAGTCATCATACACTGCTATCTCATCTGAAGGCTCATGAGTTCGATATCCAAGAAGAAGACCAAGAAGATGAGATTCCAACTTCATCAGCTACAAAGAATGTTGCTTTCTCTGCTGCAGCTGATAGTCAAGAGAAGTCCTCTACTCCAGAGGACATTAGCTTAAAGGAGCAACTTGCTTTGCTGACCAAGAAGTTTGACAAGATGTCAAACAAGTTCCAGAAGTATAGATCCCATTGGAAGAAGAATAAGAGTGATTCTTCCAGAAGGTACCAGAAGTCATCTGATGCCAGAAGACCATCAGATGAACAGGAGACCAGATACAAGTCTCCAGAGAGAAGGAGGGAACCAAGTCCCAGAAGAGGAGGAGATGGTGTTTGCTTCTCTTGCAACAAGCCAGGACATCTCAGTTATGATTGTCCTCAGCTTACCCCAAGGGAGAGAGAAGAGAAGAGGATCAAGAGAGATCGCAGGTTCGCTGATAAGAGAGCTCTGCTGGCAGAGGAGGAGAAGCAGGATATCAGCTCATCCTCATCCTCATCTGATTTTGAATTAGAGGATGATATCTGCCTCATGGCTAAGGTAGAAGAGGTAAATTCTCCTACCCCCTCTGTTAGCTCATCTTGCTCCTCTACCTATTCTATGGAGTCAGATATACACAAATTGTTATCTGATCTCCAATCCTCCTTAAAAGTTTGTTCTAAGCTGGAAGAGGAGAACTCAAGTCTGAAAGCTGAAGTTCTAAGCTTGAGACAAGATCTGGAAAATGCTAGACTACCAGTGATATCCTATGACTCACAAGCTAACAAGTCTGCTGACTTAATAGCAAAGTGTGAGGAACATGAGAAGCTGATAGAAAAGCTACTTTCTGAGAATACTATTTTCAGTGAAGAACATAATCTACTAACAGCTAAGTTCGATGAACTCTTCAAGCAGAATGAACTGATGATCAAAAATTCACAGCAGCTTCAGCTGAAAGTGGACCAGCTGACTAAGGCAAAGAATTCCGTGTCTGAAATAGCTGAGTCCTCACACACTGTGAATGACAAAAGGGGTCTTGGTTATCCCAAACCTAAACCACAAAAGAAGAAGAAAGGTGACAGTGGATTAATTAGGGATCCTCGAAAGGGTAAAGGGCCAGTTGAGCCTGCATCTGGATCAGAAGGGCAAAAGAGCAGAGGGACAGAAAAGGTCCCAGCTGGACAGAAGTGCTCTAAAGCTCAAAAGTCTGCTGGTGATCACAAGGTTTCAGCAGAGCAGAAGAGTACTAAAACTCAGAAGCCTGCTGACAACCAACATAAGTCCAAAGCTCAGAAGCCCCGAGACCAGAAGAGGAATCCAAGTCATAGCTCAGCTAAGACAATGAGACCTCAGCAGAATCAGCAGAGGAATGATAAGCCTGGGTCATCTCAGCAGAGTAAACCCAAGCGAAACAGATCTCAGCCCTGGGTTACTTTTAATGTAACCAAAGTAGGCAAGCCTTCACCGGCCAAGGTATATGAGTCATTCGGAGGCTCAAGCCGAAATTATCCTTTTGAGCAGCCCACCTACAAACCTGTTGTTATCACTCATTGCCCCAGAAAAGATCCTCTGAGGGAGATGATTTTTGTAGACAAGTATGGTAGAAGGTTGAGATCTCCTAAACCTCATAAGGATGATCTCTACCTGTGGATCTAGAAAGTCGATACTAACCAATCAGGACCCAAAGATAGGGTACCTAAAGCCTGAGTTTTAATTTTAGGTAAACTCTAGCCCTAGAGAAAGAGGAGAAGCCAAGGGCCATGTCTGGTACATTGATAGCGGTTGCTCGAAGCACATGACCTTTGAGAAGCATCTCCTCCAGGACTTTGTAATGCTTGATGGGCCTAGAGTTGTGTTCGGTGACAACAATTTTGAAGTCACCAGAGGAGTAGGCACCCTGCTTTTCAAAGGAACAAGAGTTGAAGAAGTCTACTATGTAGAAGGGCTTATGCACAATCTTCTATTTGTATCCCAATTCTATGACAAGGGATATTTAGTAAGATTCTCAAAGAACTCTTGCCTTGTTATTAATGATTTAAATGAGCAGGTGCTACTAACTGGCCTCAGAAGAGGTAATATGTATCTTGCAGATTTTGCAAGTTGTCCAGCTGATTCATGTTTGGTTGCTAAAAGCTCATCAGAGATCAGCTGGCTCTGGCACAACAGACTAGGTCATCTGAACTTCAAGACTCTTAACAAAGTTGCAAGGAAGGGTCTAATCAGAGGTCTACCAAATGAGGTGTTTGCATCTGAGCAGAAGTGTGATGTTTGTCAGAAAGGGAAGCAGACTAAAGCCTCATTCAAAGATGTGCAGTGTTCTTCAACAACAAAAGAACTCCAGCAGCTTCATATGGACTTGTTTGGACCAGTCTCACCTCTTAGCTTCAGTGGAAGGAAGTACACACTGGTGATTGTTGATGACTATACAAGATTCACTTGGGTAGTGTTCTTGTTCAAGAAGAATGAGACTATGGTCAAGATGTTGGAGTTGTTCAAGAGGATTCAGAAGGAGCTGGACCTCAGCATAGTCAGAATCAGAAGTGATAAAGGTACTGAGTTTCTTAACTCTGTTGTTTCTGACTACTGCAGGTATAATGGTATTCAGCATGAGACATCAGCTGCTAGAACACCTCAGTAGAATGGGTTAGCTGAGAGGAGAAACAGAACCCTCAAGGAGGCAGCAAGGACTATGTTAGCTGAATATCAGACTCCTCAAAGGTTTTCGGCAGAAGCCATCAATACTGCTTGCTTCATCCAAAATAGGTGTCTACCAGTCAAGAGACATGGGAAGACTCCTTATGAAATGTACAAAGGTAAAACTCCTAACCTTTCCTCTATCCATATTTTTGGGTGTAGGTGTTTCATCCATGACAATTGAAAGACTAAGTTACAGACTTTTGATGCTAAGATTGCTGAAGGAATATTCTTAGGATATTCTGGAAGTAGCAAAGCCTATAGAGTCTTTAATAAAGTCTCTCTCTGTGTGGAGGAGACACCCCATGTTGTATTTGATGAATCTATTCATGAGTACAGCAAGGAGAAGCTAGCAGAAGAGGTGGATCAGCTGAATCTGTCAGACAAGCCAGATCTGATTAAGGTAGTAGTACCTAGGATAGAATCAGATTCAGATTCAGATGATGAGCCCAAGTCAGCTGATAAGCCCTCATCAACACCAGATGATGGCACATTGACTCCTGACACTAACCAAGGGGGAATATCAGACAAGACCCAAGAGGAGCAGACTATGGCACCTCAAAGGGGCAAGCAGAAGTTGTCTGACTTCCCAGCTGAACAGATTCTAGGAGATCCAAGTGCAGGTGTTCAGACCAGAAGAAAGCTAAACTTGGGTGCTCAGTTCAGCTGTTATGTGTCTCTGATAAAACCCAAGAATTTCCATGAAGCTCTTGAAGATCTAAACTGGATTGTAGCTATGCAAGAAGAGCTAAACCAGTTTGCAAGACAAGAAGACTCTAGTTGAGAGGCCCAAACATTAGAAGGTCATAGGCACTAAGTGGGTCTTTAAGAACAAAAAGGATGAAAATGATGTAGTGGTTAGAAACAAGGCAAGGCTAGTAGCCCAGTGGTATTCACAGTCAGAGGGGATTGACTATGATGAGACATTTGCTCCTGTGGCAAGACTAGAAGCCATCAGATTGTTTCTTGCCTATGCTGTTTTCAAAGGGTTCAAGGTATATCAGATGGATGTCAAGTCAGCTTTTCTGAATGGAATCCTGGCAGAAGAAGTTTATGTGGAATAGCCACCAGGATTTGAGATTGGGAACAAGGTTTATAGGTTGCAGAAGGCTTTATATGGACTAAAGCAAGCACCTAGGACATGGTATGATACCTTATCACAGTTTCTGGTAGATAGTGGATTTAGCAAAGGGAAAATAGATAAGACCTTGTTCAGGAAAGAAGAGGGTGATGATATCCTCTTGGTGCAGATCTATGTGGATGATATCATCTTTGGATCCCCCAACAAGCAGATGTGTGATCAGTTTAGCAAGCTGATGACTAGCAAGTTCGAAATGTCCATTATGGGGGAGATGACTTACTTCCTTGGACTGCAGGTGAAGCAGATGTCCAATGGAACCTTCATAAGCCAAGCTAAGTATGCCAAGAATTTAATAGAAAAGTTTGGAGTCAGTAGCAGCAGAGAAGCTAAGATTCCAATGATGGAAAACTTTAGCATGGATCCAGATGAGGCTGGTGAGAAAGTGGATTAGACACAATATAGAGGACTTATTGGTTCTCTGCTATATCTCACTGCCAGCAGACCTGATATCAGCTTTGCAGTAGGGGTATGTGCAAGGTTTCAGGCAAATCCTAAGAAATCTCATCTGGAAGCAGCAAAGAAGATTGTTAAGTATTTGAAGGGTACTTACAATCTAGGCCTCTGGTACCCAGCTGATGACAACTTTCAGCTAAGTGGGTATTCAGATTCTGACTATGGAGGGTGCAAGATTGATAGAAAATCAACCTCTGGCACATGTCAGTTTCTGGGAAGTAAGCTGATATCTTGGTTCTCCAAGAAGCAGACTTCAGTAGCTACTTCCACAACAGAGGCAGAGTACATGGCTGCTGGTAGTTGCTGTTCTCAGCTGCTCTGGATCAGACAACAGCTGAGGGACTACCATGTGATCACAGAAGAGATACTCATCTTCTGTGATAGCACAAGTGCAATAGCCATTACTCAGAATCCAGTTCTCCATACCAGATGTAAGCATGTGGACATAAGACATCATTTTCTTCGAGATCATGCTGAGAAGGGAGATATCAGGATGGAGAAGATTCATACGGAGAAGCAGAGAGCAGATGAGCTTACCAAATCTTTAGCAGAGATAAGATTCAGAGAATTAGTAGCAAAGCTAGGAATGATAGATGGAGGTGCAGTTCTCTAGAAAGAAAGTTTTTGGGAAAATGGGTAGTTAGCTGGTATCCAGCTGAGGACTATTCTGCTGAAGTAATCAGCTGATCCTCACATCAGCTGATCTGGTATGTCTTCTTATTATTTCCTTTCTTTTCTCTATCTTGTTATGTCTAACTTGATATAGGGATAAGTCATGATAGTCAGACAAAGACCACCTTACTTCAGCTGGTCCATGTCAGCTGACATTAAAGACCCAGATGAGCAGAAAAGATTTTCATGAGGATCACTCTTATCAGCTGACTCTGCCATGTCAGTTTTTTGATAAGTATTTCTATGATCTTCGTGTCGGTTTTTAAATTTTTTTTTTTATTATCAAATCTTTTCAAAAATTAATAAATCCCATATTTCTAAAAATAATTTTAGAAAATTGGCAATCAAATCTTTTCTCTTACGAAAATTTGGGGATTTATTATCTTTTCCAACATAAAGTGTCAGTGGTAATTAACTTCTCACCGCCCAAATTTCCTCTCTAAAGTTTTTCATCAATACCTTTTTACCAAAAGGCGGAATTTTTGGTGGCCAACACCTTTTCGAAACCTGACACCTACGCATCACCCCCAAACCACTCAAAGGTCAATTAATCTGGACCTTTGATTTGTGTGATGCAAAATACAAATCTACGATCAAAATTGATCGGTTTTAATTTTGGAAAAATTGCTCATCTCTTTCGATTCATATATATACCCCTTTAACTTCTTTCTGAAAACCTTTCTGCTCTGAAATCTTTCTTTTCTTATTGTTCTTGCATATTATTCTCTGTGCACTTAACCTCTGTGTTGAAGGTATGGCATCCAAAGCTATGCAAAAGATGTTCAAAGAAAGGATGTACACCGAGATGTGTGTCGATTACGACATGACTAGGGTTCCAGAAATTCGGGAAATCCTAAACCACCTTCAACATCACAATCTCCAAACTTTCATCTCCATGACCCCCCTGACCATAAAACCCTAAACTTTTACGCCTTTCAATTCCTCCTCAAGGCACGGTTTAGCTCAAACTCCATCGGATCCTTGGTTGATGGAAAAGCAGTTGTCATATCCAAGGATGCGGTTGCTAAACTTTTTGGCTTATCCTCCACTGGTATTCTACCACATAAATACAAGGAAGCCGACTACCTGGATACTTTCAAGATAATGGCCAGGAAGAGTCATAGGAATACCACCACGAATCTGAAGAAGTTTATGTTGAGGAGAAGATTCAGGTTTCTGATGGATGTGGTGACCAAGGTTATTTTGGTAGATCAGGGGAGTTTGGACGTCATTACCAAACTTCGCCTGAGTGTGGCTCACACGATCCTTGATGGGGTTCAAGCAGACTAGTGAGTCTGCTATGGTTTCGCTTGGAACAGGAGTCCAAGAGATGTGTTGCTAAGGAAGTGGATGGTCAACAAGTTTACAGCTTCAAGTCGAAGTGCTCTATAGCTACCAAGATTACCATAATCTTGAATCATCTGCTGCCCCAGCACGAGTGGGATGAAGATTGGGTTGTTGAGTACAGCCATACCAAGTTTTTTAGGGGAAGTAACTTGGATATAATTGGTCCAGCTGATTCTGATTCAAAAGCTGATCCAGTAGTTGCTGCCCCTTGTCTCTCTGCTGGTCCTGGAAAGAAGCAGAAGAGGAAAGCTTCAAAGCCTGCTGGAGGGGGAAGAAAGAAGAAATCTAAGAAGAAAACTACTCCTGTCCAAAGGAAGCTCTCCTTTGATTCTGATGATGAAGATGATACTCCGCCTCTGAGCAGTCTGAAGGAGAAGAAATCTTCAGCAGAGAAGGCTACTCTGCTGGTTGATGAGCCTTCTGATGAAGAAGAGGAGCAAGCCTATGAGGAATCAGCTGAGAGAACTGGTATAGATGAGGATTCTTCCTTTGACTCTGATGGAGGGGGAGAAGAGTCAGAAGAGAGGGAATCATCCGAGCCATCAGTTGCTTAGACAGAGGTTCTACATTCCTCTGAAGATGCACCTTCAGCGGATACACCAATAGCTGCCTCACCCATCAGGTCAGCTCAACCCACTCCCTTATCTGATCCTTTCCAACACAATTCCCCATCACATTCTCAAAAATCCCATACCTCTACACATTCCACACCTTCACAACTCCGAGCTGGCAATGAACCAGAGGAGATAGCTACCTCTGGTGAGCCTTCAGTTACTCCCAAACCCTCTCACCCTGAACCCATTAATCTTGAAAACCCCAACTCCCCCACTGAAATGGCTCAACAAGCCCGCCTATCTCACCTCCGTTCAAAGGGGCCTCTTAAACGAGGGATGATCATTACTGCCCTAGCCCACATATCCCTATACATCCCAGAACTCAACCCCTATCCTGCCTATCAAGATATTCTTTCTATCAGTCTTGCTTGGGCTCAAGTGAGAGAAGGTCCAGTTACCTTCCTTTTGGAACTAGTGAAGGAAATGGGTGAAGCTGCCTTCACTGAGTGGGAAGAGATTCTGATGGATGCCTTGGAGGTTAAGGCACCATCCCAGCTGACATCTCCTGAAGGACTTAGGAAGGTTGCCCGTGCCCTGCTACTCAAGGATGGGGTTGCGCTGGATTGCCTGGAAACAACAGAGTCTGAGTTCATCCTTCCAGCAGCAAACTTTGAGATCAACCCAGCTGATCAGGTAACCCCTACAATTTTGGGACAGCTTTAAAATTATTTTGATGATCACATCAGGGAGGTCAAAGCCACTCTGCTGGCTGCCAAGTCTGCTGCCCCCTCTCTGATTGAACAGCACATTCATCAAGTTCTGCTGGATCACCGAAACAAGCTGAAAGAAGCTATGGAGGACAGCTTACATGCCACCAGGATAGAGTTTTTCCACACTCTACAGAATTTCAGGATGATAGCCAAGGCATTTACTGATGATGCCTCTGCTACCCTCTCTGCTGAATCTGAGAGATTCAGACTGGTCTCTGAGAGGTTGGAAGGTCAGATTGCTGAATGCAAAATCCGTCAGGAGAACCTAAAGGCTACTGTGGATAATCTTCCTACTTCTCTACCTTCTTCCTCGATGATTGATGCTATCAAAAAGGGGGAAGAGAAGAACTCAGTTGTTATTCAGAAGAACTCAGTTGTTATTCAGAAGAACTCAGCTGCTATTGCTGCCATGCAATCTGAGATGGCTTCTCTGAGAGCTCTACTGGTAGATAATCGTGGTGTTCTATCTTCTAGAGTAGAAAATGTTGAAGATTACATCAACACAAGAAAAGTTGCAGCTCAGAAGACTCAGGAGCTGAGAGATCAGAAGATGGCCGAGGCACTACAGAGACAAGAGGTGGTAGCTGAAGAAAGGGAGAAAAAGAAGAGAATTATGAATGCTGAACTGGATGAGAAGTTGGCAAAGGAGTTGCAGCTAGCTGAAAAGGAGACTCCAGAAGAGAGGAGTAAGAGGCAAGAAAGAGAAATGAATGATGAGTTGGAAAGACGTTATCAGAGGAACTGAAGAAGCATGGGAAGGCAGGTTCTCAGGGTAGTAGGACTAGAAGTGGAAAGTACATTCGGGATCCGAATGAGCCTTTGACTGACGGACCAATTGACATGTTCTACAATAAATTATCAGATGAGCTTGTGCATCTTTGGAAAACTATAAAGGCTAAGACCATGATCCACTTCTATGTTCTCAGAGGAGAAGATACCAGAGGAGAAAGAGAGAAGAATGCTGAGTTCTGAAACTGGTTAAAGGAGACCTTTCCAAATTCTTCAAAGCTATTTCGGATGAAATGCTTAAGCTGGATGTTCAGCCGGAATTACCTGAGATAGAGTACCTTCTAACTCCAACTGATGAGAGTGGGAAGATAGACTGGGTGGAAATCAGGAAGCATTGGTTGCAAATTACTCTACTTTTTCCGCAACTCTCTGACAATTCTCTGCCAGCTCTGAGGGAGATAGAGAAGAGGTTCTTCGACTGGATGCAAGTTCCTCTCAACAGTAGAAGACCTCTCACACGTAATTGTCCAGCTGAGTCAGCTGAGGATTAGGTACTTTCTTTTGATAGTAACTTCTCTTTTGTTTAATGAAGCTTTATGATTCCGGACAACTTCTTGTTGTCTGCTGCATTTTTTTTTCTGTCTAAGGATCTTATCTAAAGATTTTCTTTTCTGTCCTATTTTGATCTTGATTTTGATTGAAAATGCTTATCTGTTGAGATCAGCTGAGTTGGTTTTGATATCATCAAAAAGGGGGAACTTGTTAGGATATCTGTGTTAGATGTTTTGATGATATAATAAACCAACCAGCTTGTAATAGGACCAGCTGAACTTGTTAGTCTGCTGATGAGTAGTTAGGATTAGATAGGTTCGAGTGAGGGGGAATCTACCTTGCTGCCTAGAAGATCCGAAGCTATCATAGAGAAGAAGACCAGCTGAGACCTTGAGGACTTTGCCGAGTTCAGAGGATAGAAGATTGAAGCAGCTGACACTGGAGTATTGAGAGCAGATCATCAGAGGAGTTAACATCAGCAGACTACAGAAGATCAGCTGATCAGCTGAGAGCACGTCGTAGACAAGACAAGGACCATGGATAAAAGACATATTCAGACGAAGTCAAGAAGACCAGCTGAGGTGCACTCCAGCAGACTTGCACATCAGCTGAGGTCCAAGTATCAGCAGACTGGTACACCAGCTGAGGAGACAGATCAGCTGAGGTCTTGTGCTCGGCCAGATTCTTCGGAATCATTTCTAGGGTTGACTTGCGATATAAAAGGGATTCCCAGAATAGAAGATCAATCAATCAAGGGGACAAACTTGATTGATTGTAGATCGCGAAGATTGACGGAAATCAAGAAGGAGATTCAATCAATCTCAATGATTGATTGAATACGAGATTATAGGATCTCAGATTTCTAGTCCATCCCAACGACTAGTTATTTGACCTTATAAATTAGAGTAACAGTGATGATTTCAATATCGGATTTACACGCATTTTAAGCTAGCCGAAACTCTGTCAGAATTATCACTCGCACTCAAAAACCCCATTCATACTTATCTTTTGTAAAAGCTTTGTAGAAGCTGTAAGAAGTCAATTGCAATTGAAGCGTTGACAATTTGTAAGAGAGTAGTACTCTCAAAGTGTGTAAGTGAGTAAGTGAGTGAGTTAGTGGAGAGTCCCACAATTCCAGTTGGATTGTGGAGAGTGGAGTAGGACATTTGTCCGAACCACTATAAATCCCTTGCGTCTCGTCTTATTTCTTTCTGTTCTTTACTTGTGCACATCACCTAAAACTGATTTTCTTTAAAAACATTTCCGCACAATTCACAGTGCACAATTTTCAAATTTAGACTACCTCAAATAGTCTGCTGGTTTTCTGAATAAGCAAAATAATTTGAAAAAGGTTTTTGAATCCTTACAAGTCTATTCAACCCCCCCTTCTAGACTTGTTCAAAGGTATTCTTCCCTAAAACCTGTCTTTGGGACCAACACCCACCATTACCCCAACCACATTATTTAGATTTATCATGTGTTGCAAGATATATTACGATTATCGTACTGTCAGTCTTTGTAAACAATGTCTACTTATGTAAAATCAGGAAAATGGTCAACGGAAAGCACAAATATTGCAATAGCATCCCATTGGACAACATTCCACTACATATTAAAAGAAATCTGGACTACGTTTTGATGTGTTGCATAGTATGTTCACTTTACCGATTTAAATGTCAATTCTATAAAATGGTTGACCGTCTGAAGGATTAGTCCAGAAAGTGAGGAATTCATTGAGGATTTTGAGTTCAATGAATTGATATAAGTCCAACCAAACCCACCGTACCCCAAACTAAATTATTGAGATTTTTGATGTGTTGCAAGATATGTTACGATTATCATACCGGCGGTCATTGGAAATAATGTCTACTTCTGTAAAATCAGGAAAACGGTCAACGGAAATCACAAATATTGCAATACCATCCCATTGGACAACATTCCACTACATATTGAAAGAAATTTGGACTACGTTTTGATGTGTTGCATGGTATGTTCACTTTACCGATTTGAACGCAAATTCTATAAAATGGTTGACCGTCTGAAGGATTAGTCCAGAAAGTGAGGAATTGATTGAGGATTCAGGGTTATACACATTGATAAAGGTCCTACCAAACCCACCATTCCCCCAACCAAATTGTTTAGATTTATGATGTGTAGCAAGATATGTTGCGATTGTTGTACAGACGGTCAACGCAAAGCACAAATAATTGACCGTGTGAAGGATTAGTCCAGAAAGGGAGGAATCAATTGATGATTCAGGGTCCTACACATTGATAAAGGTCCAACAAAACCCACCATTCCCCCAACCACATTATTTAGATTTATCATGTGTTGCAAGATATATTACGATTATCGTACTGTCAGTCTTTGTAAACAATGTCTACTTATGTAAAATCAGGAAAATGGTCAACGGAAAGCACAAATATTGCAATAGCATCATATCCCATTGGACAACATTCCACTACATATTAAAAGAAATCTGGACTACGTTTTGATGTGTTGCATAGTATGTTCACTTTACCGATTTAAATGTCAATTCTATAAAATGGTTGACCGTCTGAAGGATTAGTCCAGAAAGTGAGGAATTCATTGAGGATTTTGATTTCAATGAATTGATATAAGTCCAACCAAACCCACCGTACCCCAAACTAAATTATTGAGATTTTTGATGTGTTGCAAGATATGTTATGATTATCATACCGGCGGTCATTGGAAACAATGTCTACTTCTGTAAAATCAGGAAAACGGTCAACGGAAAGCACAAATATTGCAATACCATCCCATTGGACAACATTCCACTACATATTGAAAGAAATTTGGACTACGTTTTGATGTGTTGCATGGTATGTTCACTTTACCGATTTGAACGCAAATTCTATAAAATGGTTGACCGTCTGAAGGATTAGTCCAGAAAGTGAGGAATTGATTGAGGATTCAGGGTTATACACATTGATAAAGGTCCTACAAAACCCACCATTCCCCCAACCAAATTGTTTAGATTTATGATGTGTTGCAAGATATGTTACGATTGTTGTACAGGCGGTCAACGCAAAGCTCAAATAATTGACCGTGTGAAGGATTAGTCCAGAAAGTGAGGAATCAATTGAGGATTCAGGGTCCTACACATTGATAAAGGTCCAACAAAACCCACCATTCCCCCAACCACATTTTTTATATTTATCATGTATTGCAAGGTATATTACGATTATCATACCGCTGGTCATTGGAAACAATGTCTACTTCTGTAAAATCAGGAAAACGGTCAACGGAAAGCACAAATATTGCAATACCATCCCATTGGACAATATTCCACTACATATTGAACGAAATCTGGACTACGTTTTGATGTGTATCATGGTATGTTCACTTTACCATTTTGAACGCCAATTCTATAAAATGGTTGACCGTCTGAAGGATTAGTCCAGAAAGTGAGGAATTGATTGAGGATTCGGGGTTCTACACATTGATAACGGTCCAACCAGACCCACCATTCCCCCAACCACATTATTTAGATTTATCATGTGTTGCAAGATATATTACGATTATCGTACCGGCTGTCATTGGAAACAATGTCTACTTATGTAAAATTAGGAAAACGGTCAACGGAAAGCACAAATATTGCAATACTAACCCATTGGACAATATTCCACCACATAATGAAAGAAATTTGTACTATGTTTTGATGTGTTGCATGGTTTGTTCACTTTACCTATTTAAACGTCAATTCTATAAAATGGTTGATCGTCTGAATGATTAGTCCAGAAATTGAGGAATAGATTGAGGATTCATTATGCTACACATTGATATAAGTCCAACCAAACCCACCATTCCCCGAAACAAATTATTTAGATTTATTATGTGTTGCAAGATATGTTACGATTATCGTACCAGCGATCATTGGAAACAATGTCTACGTTTGTAAAATCAGGAAAATGGTCAACGAAAAACACAAATATTACAATATCATCCCATTGGACAACATTCCACTACATATTGAAAGAAAGCTGAACTATGTGTAGCATGGTATGTTCACTTTACCGATTTTAAAGTCAATTCCATAAAATGGTTGACCGTGTGAAGGATTAGTCCAGAAAGTGAGGAGTCGATTGTGCATTCAGGAAACTACACATTGATAAAGGTCTAACCAAATTCACCATTCCCCCAACCAAATTATTTAGATTTATGATTTGTTGTAAGATATGTTACGATTATCGTACCGACAGTCATTGAAAACAATGTGTACTTCTGTAAAATCAGGAAAACGGTCAATGGAAAGCATAAATATTCAAAACCCTCCCACTGGAAAACATTCCATCCATTCCGCTACATATTGAAAGAAAGCTAGGCTATGTTTTGATGTGGTGCATGTATGGTCCCTTTACCGATAAGAATGTCAATTCTATAAAATATTTGACAGTAAGAAAAATTAGTCCCAAAAGTGAAGAAGTGATTGAAGATTTGGAGGAACCTAATTTGATATCATTCCAACCAAATCCACCTTTTTCCCGACCAAATAAATGAGATTTATGATGTGTTGCAAGATATGTTACGATTATCGTATCGACGGTCAATGTGAAACGTGACAAACCTTATCCATCTCAATATTAGTGTGTGGAATTTTTTTCTCAAATTTTATTTATCTCAACACAAGAAGACAACCAATAAAAATTCTTTTCAATTCTTTTCATGAAAAGAAAATGATATAAATTAGATTAAAAATATTAAAAAAGAAAAGAGAGTATGGGTTTGTGATTAAAAAAATATTAATTTAAGAATATGGGGTTGTGATATAAAATGTATCAATATTAATCTCTATTTATTGAAAAAAAATATGAATTTTGGTATACATTTTTTTATAAAAAATTATTTAAAATAGTCGATCTTTGTACGAAATTAATACAAACTAAATATTGAGGTTGCCTCCCAAAATATTAGCCTTATGTTAAAAGAATCTTCCTCCGAGAGTGAATCTGATGTTTCTGAGGATAGCGATAGGTCGTCCTCAGTACTGACCTTTGGTTGGGTTGCAGGATGGAGCTAATTCCCCGTGAAACTATACGAGTCTAATCAATATACAGCTGTTGGGTGGCAGAGAGGAGCTATATCCTTGTGTATACAAGGTGTAACTTCACAAATCTCTGCACGAATCCTCCAACTTCTCACCGTAGATCTGCAAGGAGAACCGGAGAAAGTTTAATATAGATAGGTTTTTCCGGTTTCCCTAAAGAAAGACAACCAAGTTTTTCTACTAATAGAAAATGCGGGATAAATTTTTAATCGATTGTTCTACCGATGATATTACATGTATAGATTTTTTGTAATAGACGTTGACTCCATTTAATGATATACTTCCCGAGTGGGACATTCCATGTAACTCTTAAGTATAATTGAAAAGATATTTTACTTTTTTCAATTATAATAGTAATAAGTGTTGATTAATCTATGACAATATTGGTTTCTAGTGCGTGTGAATCATATATGAATCATATATAAAGATAAGGTTATTTTAAAATATTTCAAATGTGAAGATTGGTGAATTTGATACCTTTTGCACTCTGTTTGGTTATTAATTAAAATTATAATATATGACCTCCTTGTTCAAGAGATAGAGTCCAAACTACTTGATGCACAAGTCAAAAGTGAAATTAAAAAAAAGAAAAAAAGAAATTTTGAAGACTAACCTGCGCGGCCGTCAGCCCCAGGTTGGAATTTTCACATGTCAAGATTTCATTGGGTAGTAAAATATTTATTTTGATATGATTAAATTTATGATTTTTTAAAATTATATATATTATAAAAATAAAAAATATCAATATTTATAAAATAAAATTTTCTATGTATAGAGTTCAATATCAAAATATTATAAATCAAAATCAAAATATTCTCTTTTTTTAATATTTTTATTCCAATTTATATTATTTTCTTTTTCTGAAATGAATTGGAATGAATTTTTATTGGTTGTCTTCTTGTATTGAGATAGATAAAATTTGAAAAAAATTTCCACAAGCTAAGTTTGAGATGAATAAGGTTTGCCGCATTTCTCTTATTTGTAATATTAGCAAATTTAATATTACATGTATTTGTATGTAGTTTGTTTATTAATTTTTATTTTGTATTTTTAAAAATCTTGTCATTTTAAATTTGTTATTGAGTTAATATAAGTAAATATATTCAAAATGTTGATTATATTACATATGTATTTAAAAATTAATTTTATTTAGGTTGAATTGGTGCCATTCACCATATTTATTGGTGACCTAGTCACTTGGGTCACAAGAAGAGGATAAAAAAAAAATTTAAGAAAAAGGAAAAATTAAAATTTTGCACTCCAACGGGGGCCGATAGCCTGGGTTGGCTTGAGATTATATTGCGACATGTCCAATGCTTATTGGGTAAGAAAATATTATTTTTGATTTATTTTAATTTGTATATATTGTAAATAATATATATTAAAAAATTATAAAATATGTATGAAAATTCATAAAATAAAATTCTCAACAAATAGAGTCCAATATCAAAATATATTGAAATTGAAATCAAAACACTGTCTTTTCTTTTTTAATATTTTTTTTCTAATTTATATCATTTTCTTTTCATGAAAAGAACTGAAATGAATTTTTATTGGTTGTCATCTTGTATTGAGATAAATAAATTTTGAGAAAAAAATTCCACAAAGTAAGGTTGAGATGGATAAAGTTTGTCAAGTTTCACATTGACTGTTGATACGATAATCGTAATATATCTTGCAACACATCATAAATCTCATTTATTTGGTAGGGGAAAAGGTGGATTTGGTTGGAATGATATCAAATTAGGTTTCTCCACATCATTAATCTCAATAATATGGTTAGGGAAATAGTGGGCTTGGTTGGGCTTATATCAATTTGCAGAATCCTGAATCCTCAATCGATTCCTCACTTTCTGGACTAATCCTTCACACGGTTAACCATTTTATGGAATTGACATTCAAATCGGTAAAGTGAACATACCATGCAACACATCAAAATCCAGTCTAGCTTTCTTGCAATATGTAGTCGAATGTTGTCCATGCGATGATATTGCAATATTTGTGCTTTCTGTTGACCGTTTTCCTGATTTTACAGAAGTAGACATTGTTTACAATAACCATCGGTATGATAATCGTAACATATCTTGCAACGTATGATAAATCTCAATAAGTTGGTTGGGGAATATTGGGTTTGGTTGGACTTATATCAATGTGTATCACCCTGAATCTTCAATGGATTCCTCACTTTCTGGACTAATCCTTTACACGGTCAACCATTTTATGGAATTGACGTTCAAATCGGTAAAGTGAACATACCATGCAACACATAAAAATGTAGTCTAACTTTATTGCAATATGTAGTGGAATGTTGTCCAATGGGATGGTATTGCAATATTTGTGCTTTCCGTTGATCGTTTTGCTGATTTTACAGAAGTAGACATTGTTTACAATGACCGTCGGTACGATAATCGTAATATATCTTGCAACACATCATAAATCTCATTTATTTGGTCGGGGAAATGGTGGATTTGGTTGGAATGAAATCAAATTAAAGTTTTCCAAATCCTCGATCACTTCCTCACATTTTGGATTAATTTTTCTTACGGTAAAATTTTTTATAGAATTGACATTCTTATCAATAAAGGGAACATACCATGCACCACATCCTGCCCAGCCATCCCATTGATTTGGTTGTCCAATCAAATAATGACACATGGACCTCTTCAGTGTTTCGTTATTGCTTTCATTTTTTTCCTAGGATGCAACCTCTTTGGTGTGTTAGTTATTTTCGCATTCTAAACGTGTAGTGCATTCCAGGTCCCGCACCACACAACAAAGAATTTTTTCCGTATAATGAATGGAAATTTCTAGGAATGGGTCGGAATGAAGGTGTTTGTGTGTAGTATTTTCACTTTTTACCCGCGTAGTGCATTTAAGGTAGCGATCGACAATTTATTGCAAATATTGCACGGGAATACCTCGGTTTATTCACACGCCTATTATTAATTTGAGTATGTATTGTTTTTTATGTATTTATATTCCTGTAATATTGAAACTGTTATAAATCTTAAGTATGTTATAATTTTTTTATTATGATTATAAATTTTTAATAAATTAAAAGGTGTATATTTATAATACTAAAAATAGGAAATAAAAGATATAATTCTTGTGAAAATTTTAGTTTGATAAATTTGTAGCCTTGTGAATTTTTTTTAATTTGATAGAGATAGAAAATATTGCATATGAACATAATAAGAATATCAAAATTCATAAAATAAATTTCTCTATAAATAGAGTCCATATCAAAAAAATTGAAATACAAACAAAATTTCTCTTTTATTATTTATATCCTAGTATTTTATTTCATTTCATAGAAGGAAATGTATACAATTATTTAAAGTTGGGTTAGACATAGGTTGATAAATATAGTAGGGGAGTATACAGTGCCAAGTCTTATCAAGCAGCATACGTTGGTCCTTTTATTATCATTACTCTGCACCCACGACTTTGAGGTAGGAAGACCCAATGGTTGTGGGTTTAAATTAAAAATGATGGTGACACTTTGGCATAATTATATTAGTTGTATATATAATTTTTTAAATAAAATTTAAAATTTCGATTTAAGATATTATTTGATATTAAAATAAAAATTTGTATATATCAAAATTAGAGATTTTTTTTCTCTATTAATAGACATCAATATTGAAATAGCTTCAAACATAATTTTAGGTCTTGTATATTTAAGTTATTCAAACTCCAAAAATTATTAAAAATTTCAAATTTTTTGAATCCGAAAGATTTTTTAAACTCTTAAAATTTTCACTTACCCATTATTATTGATATATTAAAAGATTGAGTTGAGTTGGATTATTGATAAATGATAATACGGGAGGCCCCATACTTTAATTTAAAGGTCCCTCTACATTTTGCATTCATGTCCCCATCTTTTTCTATATATAATCGACCTCTGTTCAGTTATATTCCAAACTAAATTGCCGAGTTGTCTTCAAAATATTATTGGTATGTTAAAAGAATCTTCATCTGAGAGTGAATATAATGTTTATGGGGATAGCAATGACCCGTCCTCAGCACAGACTTTTATTAGTTGGAGGGGTAGAAGTTCTGTGAAACTATAAGCGCCTAATGAAATTATTTTCTCCGAGATTGGTGTGGACGTACGGAGACGTTTTATCTTTGATCCATCTTTATCTACCATCTCTAAATCAACACCACCCGTCTATGAAATCATCCCTGAGAGTTGGAAGTATAAAAAATTTCCTCATAGACGGTATACCTCCTTTAGTCCTCCAGCGGTGTTTGACACCGAGTGACTTGTGGAGGTCTTCAAATGCAACCAATCAGCCTTCCTATAGTTAAATGATGGAGCTGGAGATTTTTTATTTGCTTTGTACATGTATCATTGTATTTGTACCAGTTTAAAAAAAAAATAGATAAAATATGCATTATGAGTATATAATGAGTTCCACTTGTATATATTAACATTTGTTATTTTAAATGTTGTCCCTTATATTGCAAGCAAACTAATGAATGAAAATTAGTGTTTAGTTCTTTGCTCGATCCTTTCCTTTCACTACGTATCACAAAATTAATGTAATAATTTGAGTATTTCTTCTACCATTGCTGATAAAAAAATACTACTTTGATATTTCGCTTCTTAAAAAAATAAAATATTTAATTTTTTTTTTCATTTGTAAATATTTACACATGATAGGTATAGGTTTGCACATCTTACATTTAAATACAGTTATTAGTAGTATTATTTTTATTTTACCACAACTGATGTACATGTCACTGATGTAAAGGCATTGGAAAAGATGAAGCTTACCTCGTAAACCGATTGTATTATCAAAATCACCTTTTCCATTTCAACCCAGGCACCCGACAGCCACAAGGTCACAATGCATGTCAACGTATTATTGATTGTATTATTTTACCTTTTGGAATATATAATTAAATTTATAAATATTGAAAAATATATGTATTTAAAAAAATAAAAAAATAAATCAAAATTCATAAAATAAAATTCTCTACAAATAGAGTCCAATATAAGAATATTTTGGAAGACAAAAAAATCATTCCTTTCTCTTTTAACATTTGTATCTTAATTTATGGAGTATCATTTTATTTTCATGAAAGGGGTTCGAAAAAACTTATATTTAATTGGAGAGAAGATGAGATGTGTTGGAATGACATCTTGAAATTTTAAATTTGTTATTGATTTTGTAATTTATTTTAAGAGTGCGATAATTATTAATATAAAAAATTATAAAATTTCCTTATATATGTAATATATATTTAAAAATTTATTATTTAGATTGGGTTGTGTTATTGCTAAAATATGGAAAAGGTAAAAGTTAGGTTGAGTTGAAGATTGTACATGTGGATGAGAGAGAAATGAATATTATATTAGAAGGTTGGATTGAGAAGTGTTACGGATAAGAAAACATAATTTATCATAGAACATAAAAAATAAGATACAATAACAAGAGTTTGAAAAAAAAAAAAAAATAATAACTCAAGTTATATACACACCACATATTAATTTTAAATAAATAACTTAAGCTATATATGCTCAATCAAATCATTTTTTAACATCTCTGAGCTTGGATAACCATTCGAATTCAGTAAAATTATACTTGAGTAATTTTGAAAGTTTCAAGAATACTTAGAAATTTAGAAATTAGAATGATTTGGATTCCAAATAGAAATTAAGAGAGAAAACGATAAAAAAAAAATTTAAATTGTAGTTCAAAATATACTAATATTGGTGTCTATTTATAGAGAACTGAAATTTTAATATGTTTTTTATATTTTTAAATACATATTATTTATAGGATTTATTGCATTTAAGGCCTCCTTACACCCTTGAACCACTGCCCAAGCCATACCTGTTCACATATTCCCTCCCAGAGCCAATTGTCTTCAATTACACCCCCACTACACAAGATTAATAACGCAAATGCCCCTTATTCTGAGTTCCCCTCCCAACTGGCATTCCTGTCAAATCATATAATAGGTGCATAGGTTTCCTAACAGTGTAATCATTTCTTCATCTCGTTTATGAGCTGTCTCCGACTGAATGCCATATCATCGTATATGAAATTCAAATTGTAAGCCATCCCTTCTTATAATCTCTGTTATCGCAACAAAATTTTTATTCTTTGAAGCAGTTTCCCCCAATTTTTAGGGTTCCATACCTTTTTTTTTCAATTTCTGTTTTGCGAGAGGCATTTTGTGTTTTCCGAAAGGCATTTGTCGATGGATGTTATCCTAACTGTCTCTTTTAATTCCGAATGCAGAGCGTTGAAGCTGAATGCCACTACATCATTTTCTGAACTTACGAGCGGAATTGGGGATATGTGGCCAGATTTAGATAAAGGTACGTGTAAACTTAGATATTCGGTTGGAACAGTTAGTAACTGTGTATTGGAATCAGAAATTGACATGGAGAATATGCTTTCAATTTGTGTGGCGATGTCCCTGAAGTTAGTATCCGTAATTGTTATGCCAAGGCATTTAATCCCCAATAGTAATCCTTCAGTCAATTTGAATTCCGTTGTTGATGAGTGTGTAGTGGCAGGTACCTCTGTTAATCACCAGTGCCCTCCCCCTACTTTGTGCAGTCGTAATAATATTGATAATGAGCCCACCTTTATGGGCGTTAGGAAAACTGTGCTGAAATAAAGTGTATTGCCGTTTAAAGTTCTAAAGAAGTCAACCTTTTTGAATAACGAATCAGTGTCCTCTGTTGATGGGGAATTTCCCACATATGATATATGTCCTCACAACGAGAGGACTCCATTACTGTCTGACAGCTGGCATGAAATTTTTGATGGTGGTATTGGTACCATATTTAGAAATGGCGTAGTAGGTTTTAGGACGGCATTGATCAAATATGCCACTCTTCTTGGTTTTCGATATAAGTTTGTAAAAAACCGTCCCGAGTACATTCATGTTACGTGTGTTTGTCATTTGTCTCACGGTTGTGAATGGTACATTAAGGCTAGATGTTTGAAGACTTGTTTGTGGTTTGAGATTTACAAAGGTCATTTCCATCATAAATGCCTTGGTAAAGATTCAACTGCAGACAAAAAACGCTTAAGTTCCAAAGTAATTGGTCAGCTAGTAAAAAATTTTGTCATGGTTGACGACCATGATATCAACGGCAGTAGAATTGTTGACATCATGAAGATAAATTACGGCATAGAGATACCTTATTAAAAGAGGTTGGCGATCAGCCGAGCAGGCAAAAGACAATTTGTTCGGTTCATACAACAAGTCCTACACGGATTTAAGATGGTATTCTTTGGCAGTAGTTCGTAGTAACCCTGATATGAACCTTTTATATCTTCATGTCTTATGTTCCATGTTCCTTTTTTGCAATTTTTCCTCACTAGTTCTGCATTTTTTATTATCTAGGCAGCGTATTTGATCTTGAGGTTGACCCCATTTCAAACCGCTTCCAGCGTGTTTTTGTTGCATTCAAAGCATCCCTAGATGGTTTCAAATTATGTAGGCCGATGGTATTCCTTGATGGCACCTTTCTCCACGGGCGTGCGAGGGGTACGCTACTCACTGCAACTGCTAAAGACGGAGATAATGGTATTACCTATTGTCTGCTCATTTCATTTATGTACTTTGAATGGCTGAACATTTAGACATTATCATTATATGTATATAACTCAGTTACCCATTGTGATAGGTCTTTTCCCCGTAGTATTTGCAGTTGTATCCGCTGAAAATACCAATAACTGGACTTGGTTCTTGTCTAAGATTCGTGACCACTGCATCCACGACAAGGAAATCTTTTTCATATCTGACCGCAATTGTGGTTTACTTGCTGCGTTTCCAGCTGTTTTCCCCAACCCAAAACATTTTTTCTGTTTGTTTCATCTCCTCTGTAACTTTAGGGGTCGGTTTGGTGTTGGTAAGCGCAAGAGCACGGAATATAAGCTCACCGAGTTGTTTAGGGAGTGTGCATATGCTCCAACCAAACGTATCTTTGATGAGAAAATCGAGATTTTCAAACAAACTGGAGGACATTCTGCACAGAGTTGGCTTTCGCAGTTGCCCTACAACAAATGGGCTGTGTCACATTCACCGGAGATTACTCGTTACGGTGAGATGACATCCAACGCTGCAGAGTTTCTAAACTCTTGGCTGAAGGAAGCGCGTGGACTCCCCATCACCCAGATGTTTGACCATATTCGTCAAGGTGTCTTGTCTACCTATGTTTTACTTCTTTGATGATTATTTATGGAATGTCTTCCTATGTTCTACTGTCCATTACACTTTTTTTCCTCAATTACACTCTGTTTTCACCCCTTACAAATTTGTGTTCTCCCTTATTTTGGTCAGAGATTGGTAGGTGGCAATTGGAAAGGAGTACGAAAAGTTCAGGGTGGTCAACTTTCTATGCCTAAATAAGCATGCCTTGTGGGTGGATCAATGTTATCTTTCACGATCATGGCATGTATGTCAACGTGGCAACGTCAACTTTGAGGTTATGAGCACACCATCCGCGGTTGTTGATGTAGACCAAAGAATATGCACCTGTTCGCAATGGCAATTTACTGGTTTTCCGTGTGCTCATGCGTCTGCTGCCATCCTTGTACACGGTGAAAATTTGGACTGCGAAATATGAACTGAAGCCATTATTGAATGATAAAGATGTACTACCCCCTATACTGAAGAACCCTCCAGGTCGGCCAAAGAAACTACGTGTTCGGTCATTTGGCGAATTCTCGAAGAACTGGAAAAACCTTGGACTTAGACCTTGAAATGTTTGCCAAAAGTTGGTCTCACTATATGCTGTGCTTTTTTTTAGTTTTCCCTTTTGAACCATGTTGTCCATCTTATGGTTTGTAACAGCAGTCCTATCAACTTGTCTAATTATTATTGTAACAACAGTCCTATCAACTTTTCTAATGTAATAGGATGGAAAATGTAACAGGAAGACTCATCAACTTGTCTAATTATTATTGTAAGATTTCCCAGCTAGTAGTACTATTACATCTTTGGTTGAAGAAAGTTTCCTCCAAACGATTACAACCTCTGAATCTCACACTTCTTGTCATCTAAACAATAATAATCTAGTTCGTATCATAATTTGTTACTACATCACACATTTCACACATAATTTGTTCCTTCAACAGATATTATGCAATCATTTGCTTCACTACTTCTAGTAACAACATCATTATAAAAAATGTAATTACATTTGCACATACGAGTACTGGGGTCCGTAGCACATATATCGGACCTCCGCATTCCACATGGCTCTCACCTTTGAAGCATTGTTTTACCCTCGCCGATGATTCTTCATCGTCCACATTGAACGGCACACACCAATGCGAATACCCATGCTCTTCGCAGTTATGATAGAGCCGACCGGGATTAGCCATCGTTTCGCTTATTCGTATCATTGTCCGTCTTCCGCAGCGTCGGCATGTGGACTTCTTATACCTGAGTTGTGATCCACTGCTAGTTTGAATACTTGATGCTGCCATCGACGAAGCTCCCACCTGCAAAAATATGCTATGATCTTTTCCAACATATGTCATGTACATCACCTATATATATACACAAAATTGAATCAACGGTAATATTTGTGTATTTGAGGAAATACAACGGTCACTTTTTTATTTAAAATAAATTTATTGAGTTTATACCCCATGAAGGCATCTCATCTCCACAAGTTTTTATTTTGTAAAGTAATACCTCTAATATGTAGTACACAGTTTGATGATAGTACACAACTTTGCCAGCAGGTACACGTAGTCTCAATGTTGTACACGACTTTCCTTGTGTACTTACAATAATAATTAGACCCCTACATCACCCCTATCTGACACACCTACTCGAACCTATATCATCACTGTCATCCACCTTTATGCCACCATTCAGACGTTTCCCCTATTTTCCTCCTATTTTCTTAATTAATTTACACCTTTTACACATACATCACACTCTCTATATTCTCTTTCATTTCTCTATATTCTCTTTCCTTTTCTGAGTCATCATTATTTTTGCGACATTATTAAACTTCCTCAAATTCTTTCTTTTTCGAGGTAGCCTAAATTCTTCCATATCGTACGTGTGCCACATTCCCTTACGTGACATATCAAAATCTATTTTTAGCATGTGATAAGTGCACCTTTTTACAACGGTACAAACATCATTCTTCTGCTTCTCTATTGCCTATTATTATATTTCTTTAATATTTTTTAACACCCCCCAAGGGTGCAAATGGCGCTTGGCGGTCGGCGGGCGGTCGAGTGCCGCCAAGCGCCAAGACCTCCTAAGCGGTGCCTAGGCGCCGCCTTGGCGGTGCCAATGTTTTTCTATTTTATTTTTAATTTTTTTATTAATATTAATTTACAAAATAAATATATATTAATAAAAATATACATTATAGATAAATTATAAATTTAAATCATAATTAATAACTATAAAAAATGGTAAAAAGTTAACAAAATGTTAAAAACTATCATAATACGACATAGAACGAATAAATTATGAACTAGTTCAATTAAACTTTATTTTTTAGTAATTTAGTAATTTTTTTTTTAATTTGAAACCAAACTTTTAAGTTGAAATAAAAATTAAAAAAAGAAGAGTAATGGTCATCTAGGCGGTGCCAAGACTGCCTCGACTGCTGCCTAGGCGGTCTCGGCAGTGCCAAATTTGTTGGCGAATTTTTCTCGGCAATTTGACCTTGTCGTCGGCGGCCGAGGACCTTCAAGCGCCTAGGCGGTCTCGGCGAACGCCATTTACATCCATGATTTTATGTAATACGAATTTGGTATTTTTTATTTTAATGTTAATCATTTACCACTTCTTTGTCGTACCTTTTTTTTTAGTTTTCTTTTATCATTTACTATTTGCAAGATGGTACACTAGACTATTACAAAAAGATATTTTCCAAAACACTGTTCAACGTTAACATTTGACATTTGAAACTTATGTGGGCCAAAACAGTTGACCTCCCCTTTTTGGTATATATTCTTCGATTCTATAATTTTTTTTTAAAACTTATGTGGGACAAACTAAAAAGGAAAATGTGCAAACTTTTGTGTGCCAGATGTATTATCTCTTTCCTCCCTACTAATTTCAAAGCCAATAAAATACTGTTGGTCCCGAAACGAGTTAAATCAGTGTATGGGGGGGGGGGAATACACTGATGTCAGATTTTTCTGAAAGACTCAGAAAAATGCTCTAACGCACTCAGTCAGGATTCCCTAAAGTACTCAGTATGCTGAAGGTCCACAGGGGCAGCAGGGACGGTTCAGTAACGAGTCAGATAAACTGAGTGTGAGTAATGTGCTTGGAAGCTCAGTAGAGATAAAAAACCAACTGACTGCTCGGAAGCGATTCAGTTGCACCACTATCTCAGTAAGCCAGAGTACGTGCGGAAAGTGAGCCCTTAGATTCTACTCGTTTTAGTTTCTGAAAATGTTTTCTCTGAGTTGCTTAGTAAATTGGTGGTTAAGGCTGAGTACACAGTATTCAGATTCAGGATGATTTATTCAGTCCTGAGGTTAAAAACAATGCAGTATGTTCAGTTTAATATGATGACAGTTATGATCCTGAACAGAACATTAAATCAGCACACAGGGGAATTTTTAACGTGGTTCGGAGATAACCAACTCCTACGTCCACGACCTGATTTAACAGGAAGCTATCCTCAAAACCCTGAGGATAGGTACTTGGGTTTTACGTGCCAAGGGACACGAGTAGCCAACTTCCTCTCTTAGGAACTGACCCCTGGGCGTTTTACAAGTCCCAGTCCTTCTAACCAACCAATCTCACACCTTGAGTGGTTTGATATTCTGGTTTCCAACTAAGATAGCTCTAGCAATACAAAACAATGCTAAATAATAGAGCTATCGATCTAAGGAAATACAGAGTGAATCCTACTACAACACTAGGGAAATTTAATTGCAGAGTGTTGTTTATGATATGCTTTGAGTTCTTGGATTCTTGAGAGTTTTCTCTTGGAAATTTCCCGTTAGCCTTGAATGGGTGCAAGGTTCTCCATATTTATAGGCAAGATTCAAAATAGATCCGTTGGAGGAGATCAAATCAAATCTTTCCTATTTTAGGTAGATTGCAGGCTAGAAATACTGTTTGACCTACTCGCCATGCTTATTCTGGCAAGTTGTCACATCACCTGCAACTTTCTGAGACGCATTAAATGCCGCATTAAATGCTGCGCAGACTCCGTGCATGCGTGTCGAAAGATCATTGGCTATCCGTTATAACGGCTAGTTGACCTTCAGACATTTGTCCTTCCTCGTACATTCAATACTCTGAGTCTCTTGTTAATAACTCAGTCTGAACGTGTGTCTTAATGGAGTCTTACTGACATTCTTTTTGTCTCTTGTCCCATAGCATAAATAACCTTTTGCTTTGGACTTACATGATTCAGGTGATCTGAACCACGGCCTTAGTCAGGGCCTATGTGCATTCAGCACAGCCTGATAGGTTATTCAGCTCAGTTTTTTTTTGCTTTTTGCTTCAGACTTACAGGATTCAGGTGAACTGAACCAAGCCCTAAGTCAGGTCCTATGTGCATTCAGCACAGCCTGATAGGTGACACTTACTCTTCACTGACTGACTTCTGTCCTGAGTATGCTTAGTGTACTCAGTAGAAACATCAGCCAATGGTACTTCAGGATTGACTTCAGGATGAATCAGCAGGCTTCGATCTTCAGCTTCAGAACAGACAATCTTCAGCGAGACTGACTGACTCCTTCAGGATGGTTTACACTTCAGACTTACGCAAATTGGGTCGACTCCAATATTCTTCAGTCTTCAGCATGGTCCTCTTGTACTGAATCTCTAACCTAATTATCCTGAACTATTTTATCCTGAACAACTATACTTAGGCAAATTCATCAGGGGTTTTGGGATCTAATCAAAGCACTCAGATTGTCCCAACAATTTCCCCCTTTTTGATGATGCCAAAACCCTTAAGCAAATTCCTATTCATCTATACAATCAACTGACTTAGTCAGTGAGAACAACTCAGTACCACCTGACAGACTAGGTACTTAGTCTATAAGATGAAAACAAGGAATGGGTTAGTACAGTTCTTGATAAGGATTCAGAAAAGTAGATTCAGGAGACAACAAGAAGTTGTACTCAGGAAAAGTAAATAACTTCATTGATTGATAAGAAAATACAAGTATCCTGAAGCTATTACAAAATTTCCGAACAACTAGCTCCTGATCTAGTCTTCATCCTTATTCCAAGCAGTCAGTGGAATCTCATACATTTCCAGTACCCAGTTCAGGACCTGCTTCATCCTGTTCCGATCAGCAACGGCCCCGGTAGCTCGTCCTACTCTGACGACTTCTTCAGAAATTACTTTCCGGTCCAGCTGCTTAGAATTCCTAAAGAGTGGAGGAGGGTACTTGATGAATTCCGGAGGAGCGATCTCTACACCTTCAGTGTCAGCATGTCTGATGATTTCAGCCTAGAGATCAGGATGCTCCTGTGCCATCCAGTGATGGAGTATGACGTCTTTTTCTTCAGTCAGATCGTCCCATAACCCCACCACGTAGAATAGGTATGCCCACCTATTCCGGATCGGAATCCATACCTCCAGCATCTCAATGGGAATGAAGTCTTCAACAAACTTCAATGGAGGATGACTTTGATCTGGTCTGACCACAATCTTCCTCTGAGTCTTCATCCGAGATCCAGATGATACAGATTTCTTCTTCTGGACCTGAGAAGTCAGATACTCATTGGACTCTTTTAGGCGCTGGATCTGACTGAGCAGCGAAATTTCTTTTATTTTTGCTATCTTTTCAGCTTCAGTCATCACCAATTTCTTCTGAGTGATCAGCCCAGATGGCATTTGTTCCTCCATCTCCTTATATAACGGCTCAAGAGCCGGATCTTCAGAGGGTCTCAACTTCTTTGGATCTGAGCCTTCAGAAGCTTCGATGGCGACTACGGATCTAGTCCTCTTTCTTTCCGCAGCCTTCAGTTCAAGGGGAAAGTTTTTCTTCTTAGCTTTACCAGTAGTGGCAATTTGCTTCTTCCCTTCTTCCCCCTTTTTGGCATCATCGTCATTAATACGTTTGACAACTTCATCCACTGACTCCGCCAAAAGATTGAACTGACTGTCCATCTCAGTCTGCTTCACCTGCAATTGCCCAATCTGCCCTGCCATTCCTCTCAGGCCGATACTGAGCTGATCAACGGCTGAATTGTGTGCAGCCTTCAGTCGACCCTCGAAGTTTTCCATTCTTGTGTCTAGGGCAGATGCAATTTTCTCCTTTTCCTGTGCAGACAACTCCCTCAGCAGGTCCTCCTTCAGTTCAGCTTTTAGCTTGACCAACTTCTCATCAACCAATTGATCAACCTTTTCAGACAGTTGTTGATCCAGAAAATTGGCAAGCTTAGTCTCTTGCTGAGTCTGCACATTAGAAACCATCTGATTGCAGTACTGAATAACATCCTTGGCTTGCTCTGAAATGACAGTGAGTTCTACATTGATTCCAGTCCGAGCTTCCCCAAGAAGATCAATTGCTGCATGCATATCAGTGGCCATATCATTCAGGTCACGGTCCAGTCTGTTCACTTTCTTGTTCAGCAATTCAGAATTTGAACTAACCCTACTAGATTTTCACTCAACGAGGATGACCCTCCTGTGCAGATTGCCAAGAGCTCATGAGGAATTCTGAAGATATACTGCTTCGGGTGTAGTCCATTTGCCTCTGACTCGGACCATGCCTGGTGGACCCTCTCCTGAAGCCTCCGCAATCCCGGGTCCCAGGATTGCTTCATCGGCCGGTGCACTGACTCCCTCAGTGCCACCTTGCTGATCGTCATCAGCAATTATTACCACCTCCATTTCAGCTTCCTTCTCCTCTCCCCTTTCTTCAGCTTTCTGAGTCTCAGGCTCAGGATACGTTCTGCGGACTGTTCTGAGAAAATCCACCATCTTGATCAGATGATGTAGAGAGTTTACATCAAAATGATCAAAGAGGGCGGCTTCTAAATCTGCAATGCAGTCCCATCCTCTGGACTCTCCTAGCTGGCTGAGCTCAGACCAAGTAGCATTTATGATCATGACAAAAGTGCGGAGTTGCACAACTGCCTCCTTCTGAGCCTCAGTGAGATCAGGGAATCTTCTCTCCACCATCTCAACTGCCTCTCCCCTTGCTACTATCTCAAAATCTGAAAGAATATTCACATCGGGCGCAGGGAAATGCCATGGTGTTTCAGCCTGAACTGATTCAGCAGCCTCTTGCTCAACTCCTCCTTCCTGAGCAGGCTCTACCTGACCCAAACTCTGATAAGTTTTAGCAATGTTAAGAATCAGTTGGTCGGGATCAGGGGATGCAACCTCCGGAACAGATGTAATCGGAGCAATTTCAAGAACAGTCTGCGCCTGAGCTGGTTCCTTCTCCGGAGTTGCATGCTGAACAGCTTCAGCAGCTTGCTCTTCCACGATTTTCTTATCTCGCTCTGCTGACCCTGAGTAGAGAAATTTCAGCTTTTGTTGCTTGGGTCTGGAGGGCTTAGATTTATCCTCCGCTGGCTTTGCAGTATCAGACTCGGAAGACTTGCCTACCTGAGCCTTGACTCTTCCAGTCATGCTCGCCTGGGCCTTCTTCTTCTGAGTCCGAGTCCTTCTCCTTGTGCCAGCATCATCGGAGTAAGCTCTGAAGAGATGGATTTTCGCTGGAATCTCGAGTGACTGGGCCTGATCCACATCACCGAGATCCAGGGTCTCCAAGAGCATAGAAATTTTGGTGCCGAAGTGCATCTTGGCCTCAAAAGTCGCCTGTCCCTCTGGCGAGTACTTGATTTTGCTGGTCTCAGCCACCAGCATTTGGAGGAAGTAACCCACCCAGTCAAAGTTATGCAGAGAGGCTTCAGAGATAGCCATCATCGTGTATAGCTTCGGTCTGGAGATCTGCTCCAATCCTCCAGCAATCCCCATCACTCCCTGACTTGTCAGGTCGAAGAAGTGACGATTTTCAGTCCTCAAGACTGATTTATTCAGGCTAGATTTCAGGACGACATCCCCATCGCACAGGGACTGGAGAAAATCCTTCTCATTCCCATACCCATAATCCACTGGGCTTCGTCCTGTATTGGGAAGATTAAAAACCTCCTTAATCTTCTCCCGGATGTTGAGAGTGACCCATCTCCTGATCATCTCCTCCTCACCATCCTTTCCCTTTTCACAAGTGGTCAAGGGAATACAAGTTTCCCACTCCTGGGAGTCCTTGTTTTGCGCCATCTTCAGGTAGAAGGCAACAACAAGTCATGGGTGGAGCCTCTGTGGCTTTGCAGTAATGAACTGCAGAAGACCTGCATTATCGAATAAGTTTTGTATAGGCAAAATATCTGGGTTATTGGAAGAAAAATCCCCATAGGGCTCATAATGTATTTCATTCCTTAAATGGAAAAGATTTCCAAAGAAGGTATCGGTAGAAGGTGAAGCCATGGAAAATTTGGAAGAATTGAAGAGAATCGGGTTTTTGGAAAAAAATAAGTTAAGAAAATATTGGGTGCATAAAAGTTTTAACAACACAATCTTCTCTTATTTATAGAAAAATTC